>JAODAL010014056.1:0-88843 GCA_025379985.1 Phyllomedusa bahiana
ACTTTTAATTAAAACCAACATTTAACGAGAAAACCCCTTTAAATTTTGCAACTTCTCCGTAATTTTTATTTTTGTGGAAAAAACTCCTTTAATGCTTACCAGCAGTGTGAAGTGAAATTCCCTACTGGAAGCCCCAGTTTTTCTTTAATGACTTCACTAGTAGCACATGGATCATGACTAAAAATATAAGCACCTACACAGCGATTTACTCTGTTACATTTCTTCTCCTTTCAGATTATTGGAAAATTCTACAGATTTAGCCAGAATGAGGAGTCAGAGGAGTGGGATGCTGGGAAGCTCCCGGACACTTTACTCCAGCATATCTCGTAGTATTGAGTTGTCTCTGGATGAATTAGTAAGTTTTCTTTCACGCATTTTTAGTTAAAATGCAGTTCTTGTGTTAATAATTAATATTATCCGCTCTTCTTCAGGATGCTGTCAAATTCATTCAAGAGAACTTTAAGAAAAGGGAATGCGTGACTTATACCAAGGATCCAAAGGCACAGTAAGCGACAAAATCCCAGAATTAGTCATATTACATCTATTCAAGTTTATACATGCAAACATTGTTTTACTTCTTAATGTATATTTAACCTTTTCTCACAAGTATTCAGAGAATTACCCTATGGAGAGTAAAGAGAGCAGCCTGAATTGCCCTCTCCATTTGTACCCTAAAAGCCTTGATTAAACTCACTACCGAATTTCCCTCCCCAATTTAACCTCTGAAACAGTTTTCATGAAATATTAGTAACCAATTATTGCTGATGTAGCAGTATTAGTGCCCATATATTAGCATATATGCCTATTTAGTGCTGGACAAAGGAATAGGATCACAGTGTCACATAATAACATCTAAAGAAGGGGTGTCAAAATCATTTTCACCGAGGGCCGCATCAACATTATGGTTGCCCTCAAAAGGGAATTTGTAACTGTAAGACAGGATAAATGTAGCTACTATATTTATTAACCTGAAACACCTTGTAAAAGTGTTCCAGCAGGTTTTCTATGATGTACAGCTGAAACCAGAAGTTTACACGCACTATATAAAAAGACACGTATGCATGATTTTCTCATTATCTGACATGAAATCAGAATAAACTTTTTTCCCCGTTTTAGGTCAATTAGGAACCAAAATTATTTATAATTTGCCAAATGCCAGAATAATGAGAGAATTTTTAAAGGCATTTTTATTACTTCCTGCAAAGCCAGAAGTTTACATACACTAGGATTACTCTGCCTGTAAACAATTTGGGACAGCCCATATGATGATGTCATATCTTTGGAAGCTTCTGGTTTATTGGCAACATCTAAGTTAGAGACACGACTGTGGATGTATTTTAGTGCACACCAGGAACACACTGCTTCCGTGTGTAATATCATGGGAAAATCTAAAGAAATCAGCCAAGATATCAGGAAGAGAATTGTGGACTTTCACAAGTCTGATTCAACCTTGATTGCAATTTCCAGATACCTGAATGTGCCTTGTTCATCTGTACAAACAATTATACGCAAGCACAAACAAAATGGGAATGTTCAGTAATCATACCGCTCAGGAAGGAGACGGGTTCTGTATCTCAGAGATGTGGATCTGATGCTTTGGTCCGACATTTGCATACCAGCTGAAGAACAAAAGCAAAAGACCTTCTGAAGATGCTGGTGGAAGCTGGTAAGATTGTGTCATTATCCACAGTGAAACGAGTACTGTATCAACATGGGCTGAAAGGCTGCTGTGTCAGGAAGAAGCCATTACTCCAAAAACCAAATAAACACCAGAGTAATATTTGCAAATGCACACAAGAACAAAGTCTACAATTTTGGAGACATGTCCTGTGGTCTGACAAAACTATTTGGCCATAATGACCATCGTTTCGTTTGGAGGAAAAAGGGAGACGCTTGGAAGCCTAAGAACACCATCCCAACTGTGAAAAAGGGGGGTGGCAGCATCATGTTTTGGGCTTGTTTTGCTGCAGGAGGGACTGGTGCACTTCACAAAATAGATTGCATCACGAGGAAAGAAGATTATGTGGCAATACTGAAGAAACATCTCAAGACATCAGCCAGGAAGTTAAAGCTTGGGCGGAAATGTGTCTTACAAATGGACAATGACCCAAAGCATACTGCCAAACTGATTACAAAGTGGCTTAAGGAGAACCAAGTCAATGTTTTGGAGTGGCCATCACAAAGCCCTGTTCTTAATCCTATTGGAAATTTATGGGCAAAGCTGAAAAGGCAGGTGCGAGCAAGACGACCTACAAACATGGCTCAGTTGCATCAGTTCTATCAGGAGGAATGGGCCAAAATTCCTACCAACTATTGTGAGAAGCTTGTGGAAGGCTATCCATAACATTTGACCCAAGTCATAGAGTTTAAGGGCAGTGCTACCAAATGCTAATTTCTTGTCAGATAGTGAGACAATCATGCATATGTGTCTCTTTATATAGTGTATGTAAACTTCTGTGTTCATTTGTATGTACCATTTATGTGGGTTGCTGATAAAGAAGTAAAACTTGTCCCACCAGAGATGTCATGAACATAGAATTTAAAGGCAACCTGTCAGATGATTTATGCTATCCTATCTGGGAGAAGGATGTGATAAAGGGAGAGAAGCTGAGCTCTGTGATCAGGGCCGTTCCTAGGGACGGGCAGGGTGGGCGACCGCCCGGGGCGCCGAGGCTCCGCTCACCCGAGGGGGGCGCCCGCCCTGCCCGCCCGGAGGAGCGCCCCTGACTCACCAGCAGCTGCCAGTACAGGGGAGGAGGCGGGACGGATCATTCCCGTCCTGACTCCTCTCCTGTATCAGCGTCGCAGGGGGCGCATGGCTTTCACCGCACCCCCTGTGACGCTCGATCTCCTCGGCTGGCAGCTCTGCCGCCGGGGAGATCCCTGGGAGCTGCGTGCAGCATAAGCAGCGTGATGACGTCACGCTGCTTACACCGCTCAGCAGCTCCCGGAGCCGGATGCAGGGACCGAGGTCTGGTGAGTAATTTTTTGTTATTTTATAATTACTTACAGGGGGGGCATCACTGGCTACAGGGGGCATCACTGGCTATAAGAGGGGCAACACTGGCTACAGGGGGCATCACTGGCTACAGGGGGCATCACTGGCTATAAGAGGGGCATCACTGGCTACAGGGGCATCACTGGCTACAAGGGGGGCATCACTGGTTACAGGGGCATCACTGGCTACAGGGGCATCACTGGCTATAAGAGGGGCATCACTGGCTACAGGGGGCCATCACTGGCTACAAGGGGGGCATCACTGGTTACAGGGGGAATCACTGGTTAAGGGGCATCACTGGCTACAGGGGGGCATATTACTGGCTACAGGGGGCCCATCACTGGCTACAATGGGGGCATCACTGGTTACAGGGGGCATCACTGGTTACAGGGGGCATCCACTGGCTACAGGGGGCATCCACTGGCTACAGGGGGGTCATCACTGGCTACAGGGGGCATCTACTGGCTACAGGGGGCATCACTGGCTACAGGGGGCATCACTGGTTATAAGAGGGGCATCACTGGCTACAGGGGGCATCACTGGCTACAGGGGGGGGCATCACTGGCTACAAGGGGGGGGCATCACTGGCTACAGGGGGCATCACTGGCTATAAGAGGGGCATCACTGGCTAACAGGGGGCAGCACAGGCTACAGGGAGCATCTACTGGCTACATCTTCCATTGGGCCAGGTAGGCCACTGCCCGGGGGCCCCACGATCTCAGGGGGCCCTCCCGGGCAGCCGCCTACCCTGCCCAGTGGAGCGACAGCCAGGCTCTGCCCGGGGGCAGCCAGGATTCGGGCTGCAGCGCCGGCTCGGAGAGTCGCCGGGGGAGGCTGGGGTTTCCCCCTGGCGGGCCCCGAGTACCGGCGCCGCTCTGTGGTCCCCCCCTCCTTCCTCGCTGCACGGCCGGGTCACAGGCCCAGCCATGCAGCCATCACGGCCGCCGCCTGCACCGTGCGGTGCAAGCAGCGGCCGAGGCTGAACAGAGCTGGGATCTTCTGATCCTGTCTGTTCAGCCCCAGAGGCCGCGGGGCAGGAGCGCGATGTGATGACGTCATCGCGCGCCTGCTCCGCTGCCCCGCACTTTACTGTGAGCGGCCACCGGCTCCGGACGGACATGGAGAAGAGGAGTGAGGTGAGTAACATTTTTATTTATTTATTTATTTATTTTTAAACTACTGCTCCTGCCTACCAATATACTGCCCTGCCTGCTGGCTATATACTGCCCTGCCTGCTGGCTATATACTCCCCTGCCTGCTGGCCATATACTGCCCTGCTTGCCCATATACTCCCCTGCCTGCCCATATACTGCCCTGCCTGCCCATATACTGCCCTGCCTGCCCATATACTGCCCTGCTTGCCCATATACTGCCCTGCCTGCCCATATACTGCCATGCTTGCCCATATACTGCCCTGTCTGCCCATATACTGCCCTGCCTACCACCTATATACTGCCCATATACTGCCCTGCCTGCCCATATACTGCCCATATACTGCCCTGCCTGCCCATATACTGCCCTGCCTATATACTGCCCTGCCTGGCTATATACTGGCCTGCCTGCCCATATACTGGCCTGCCTGCCCGTATACTGCCCTGCCTGCCCATATACTGCCATGCCTGCCCGTATACTGCCCTGCCTGCCCATATACTGCCCTGCCTATCTATATACTGCCCTGCCTGCCTATATACTGCCCTGCCTGGCTATATACTGCCCTGCCCTGCCTGCCTGTATACTGCCCTGCCTGCCTGTATACTGCCCTGCCTGGCTATATACTGCCCTGCCTGCCCGTATACTGCCCTGCCTGGCCATATACTGCCCTGCCTGGCTATATACTGCCCTGCCTACCAATATACTGCACTGCCTGGCTATATACTGCCCTGCCTACCAATATACTGCCCTGCCTCCCTATATACTGCCCTGCCTCCCTATATAAACCCCCCTGCCTACCAATTTACTGCCCTGCCTCCCTATATACTGCCCTGCCTGGCTATATACTGCCCTGCCTGCCCGTATACTGCCCTGCCTGTCTATATACTGCCCTGCCTGGATATATACTGCCCTGCCTGGCTATATACTGCCCTGCCTACCAATATACTGCCCTGCCTACCAATATACTGCCCTGCCTCCCTATATACTGCCCTGCCTCCCTATATACACCCCCCTGCCTACCAATTTACTGCCCTGCCTGGCTATATACTGCCCTGCCTGGCCATATACTGCCCTGCCTAGCTATATACCGGTCCTGCCTGCCCTAATTACTGGCCCTGCCTGGCTAATTACTGGCCCTGCCTGCCTAATTACTGGCCCTGCCTGGCTAATTACTGGCCCTGCCTGCCTAATTACTGGCCCTGCCTGGCTAATTACTGGCCCTGCCTGGCTAATTACTGGCCCTGCCTGGCTAATTACTGGCCCTGCCTGCCTAATTACTGGCCCTGCCTGGCTAATTACTGTCCATATCTATGAGGGGATAATACAGGAGGGCCCTACAATCTATGGGGGAGATATTACAGGGGGCCTACAATCTACAGGGGGCTATAAACCTACCTACAGGGGGCAGCATATCTACCTACAGTGGGCCTGTATACCGACCTACTTAATGGTGGGCAGCATTACTACCTACTTACTAAATGTGGGGCGCCCATAACAGAGGTGGGAATCGGTAGCGAAGTGCTGATAAAGTGAGGATTCTAAGATGTTTGTGTGTTACATTCTGCAGGGACGAGTTGTGGCCGGGACAAGTCGTCATGGTGGTCTGGACGGAAGGAGAGGAAAAGGGAAAAAGAACGATTCAGAGAACGACTGATCAGACAGGACGTCTCCGGTGAGTCCCTGGTGTCAGCGGTTATTTTACTTCTATATTTGATCAGTGCTGTGGTCTCTGTCATGTAATGGTGACCGGAGCTGGTAATGTTTATATTTGTTTCTTTGAGTATTTTTTTTTTTTTTTTTTGGGGGGGGGCAGTATACCTCTCTGCCCAGGGGCCCATAGTGCTGTTAAGACGGCCCTGACAGGGGGGCATCACTGGCTACAGGGGGGCATTTACTGGCTACAAGGGGGACATCTACTGGCTACAAGGGGGACCACTGGCTACAGGGGGGCATCAACTGGCTATAGGAGGCTATTACCTGGCTATAGGGGGCATATTACATGGCTAGCATATGAGGTGCTATAGATGGGGAGTTTGTATAGAGATAGGAATTGGTAGAGAAGTGATGATAAATTGAGGAGTCTTAAGATATTTGTTTTGTAAATTTTACAGTGAAGAGTCAGGAGTAGTCGTCATGGCGTCTGGGACAGATGGAGAAGAAGAAGAAGAGAAAGAGAACAACTCTTCAGAGACGTCTCCTGTGAGTCACTAGATATGACTTTACTGTAATCATTTATATGTCTGCAGAGCCTGTGTACAGCGGGTATCCATCATTGTATGGTCACTGTATGGCGGTAATATTAGTTGTAGTATAATGGTTTATACTCAGTAATGGTCAGTTTGTATTATTTAGTCACTATGTGCTGGTGATATGTGGTCATGGTGTGGTAGTATTATTCAGTCACTATGTGCTGGTGATATGTGGTCCTAGTGGTCTTGGGATTCTGGTTGGTGTAGCAGTGTTATTTGGTAACTGTATGACTATTATTTAGTAGTTTTATATGTAGCACATTGTGGTAAAGCTTGTTGTATATTTTAGATTTGGTTGATGGCGATGCAATGTGTTTCATTGTGGCGCCATATGTTACAGGGGGGTGGAGGGGGGTTGGGGGCGAAATTTCTTCACCTCGCCCTGAGTGAAATTTAGCCTAGGAACGGCCCTGTCTGTGATATATAAGATTATATGATTTGGAGCAGGATTTCTGAATAAAAAGCAGAGCAAAGCCCCTCTCCTCTATCATATAACCCTATATATCACAGAGCTCAGCTTCCCTCCCTCTATCATATAACCCTATATATCACAGAGCTCAGCTTCTCTCCCTCTATCGTATAACCCTATATATCACAGAGCTCAGCCCCTCTCCTCTATCATATAACCCTATATATCACAGAGCTCAGCTTCCCTCTCTCTATCATATAACCCTATATATCACAGAGCTCAGCTTCCCTCTCTCTATCACATAACCCTATATATCACAGAGCTCAGCTTCTCTCCTCTATCATATAATCCTATATATCACAGAGCTCAGCTTCTCTCCTCTATCATGTAACCCTATATATCACAGAGCTCAGCTCTTCCTCTATCATATAACCCTATATATCACAGAGCTCAGCTTCCCTCTCTCTGTCATATAACCTATATATCACAGAGCTCAGCTTCTCTCCCTTATCATATAACCCTATATATCACAGAGCTCAGCTTCTCTCCTCTATCATATAACCCTTATATATCACAGAGCTCAGCTTCCCTCTCTCTATCATATAACCTTATATATCACAGAGCTCAGCTCCTCTCCTCTATTATATAACCCTATATATCACAGAGCTCAGCTCCTCTCCTCTATTATATAACCCTATATATCACAGAGCTCAGCTTCTCTCCTCTATCATATAACCCTATATATCACAGAGCTCAGCTTCTCTCCCTCTATCATATAACCCTATAAATCCCGACCGGTATTTGCACTTTTTTCAGGCTGTATACACGGCCGCCAGGGTACGGCTTTTGTCCGCGGTTTGCGAAAAGAAGCCCTTCCCCTTCGCATTAACATGTTAATATTCTGCCCGAAAACCGAGCGGAAGAATGAACATGTTATATGTTTGTTGGACCGCCAGCAGTCTAAAAAAACCGCCCGGCAGAAAACCCGTGCAGTGGGGACTGCTGCGCGGGTTTTCCATAGAGGTCCATGATAAAAGTTGTCACCCGGTTTACAGACAATTTTCAAAACCGAAAACCATCTGAAAAGCCGGGTGATAACCCGTGCCGTGGGGACAAGCCCTTAATGTTCTGATACATTGTTGAGTCAGCCTTATCTATGAACAGAAAGTAGGAATACGCGCCTTCAGTGGAGTTTTAGGCTGCGTCCACACGGCAGGTTAAAATAATTGCCAGATTCTGAGTAAAAGAATCCGTCCGGTATTTTGACATCTGGTACGTGGTTTTGGGGGAAGGTTCTGTCTGCGGATTCGCCCGTCCCCCTCAACCCATAAAAATTGTTCATTTTCCCGGGCCCGAAAAAATAAAACACTTTTAAAAAAGGTTTTTGGGAATGTGGGCATTTGTAAAAAAACCCGTCGAGGGGGAAAATCGTGCGGGGAGTGCTGCATGGATTTTCTATTTTTAAAACAATGTAAAAAGGGTTTTTTCAGGCGGTTTACAGATGGTTTTCAAATCCGGAAATCGTCTGTAATACTGTCTGAAAAAACTTCTGTGGGGAAAAAACCCTTAGGGTGCTAGTGGGGAAAGGGTAAACAATTTCATATTTTGTCCCTTTTAAAGACCTTTTCTTGTCCCAAAGGGATGAATCTTTTGTTTTATGCCAAAAAGTAGGTTACCCTCCGGGGTCTCCCAAAAAGTTTAAATTTTGTTTAAAATTTATTGACAAATAATTGTAAAGGGCCAGATGTTTTTAGTGCCGTTTTGGCCTGACTTTCCCCTTTTCCCTTTTGGTCACATCTGGGTTTTTGCAAAGGGGGGTCCCGGAGATGGGTGGGAAAGGGAGGGGCACCGTGCCCGTGGAGATTCAACCCCCCCCCCCATTTTTTCTAAACAAACCCCTGATGGCTCCTTAGATCCTTTTTTAGCTGGACAAAAATCTGGAAATGGGAAATGAAAAATTTTTCCCTCAAAAAATGAAATTTTTGCTTTGTTTATTTCCTTTCTTTTTCTTTTCAAAGCCCCATGGGGATGTTTTCCAGCCCTTTTAAGGGAAAGTGGAGCGCCTTTTAATTTTGTTATTCCAATTTAAATCCCCCGAAACCCTTACAAAAGAGAATTTCTTTGCGCAGTTCGTTTCACTTATAGCAGAAAAAAACCCCAAGCCCGCTCGAGCTTTAAGTTTCTTTGCGAGTAACCCTTTTTTTTAATTTTTTATTGGGATAGCAATTTAAATAAATTCAAAAAATGTCCAAAAATTGTAAAAAAAAGAAAAGTTTTTTAAAAAAAAATAAAATATTATAAAATTTTTTTCTTTCCCCCAAAACAAATATTTTCCCCTTTTAAAACCCGGCTCTGTTTTTTGTTGGAGTGAAAATATTAAAGATAATCAATTTAAAATCATTGCAGGGATGTGTATGTAAGGGGTTACACCAAGATGGCCCCTTTGAAAGGGAAAATCAGGTCAACACAAGTGATTAAAAGGAAAATACAAGGGAAACTACAAAGGAGCCAACCCCCCCATGCTTTTGGAGATATTAGTTTGATTTCATTTTTGGGAAAGAGGGGGGAAAGGGGGGTTTTTTTTTTCTCTGCTAAAAATAAGTAAAATGTCCCCTACCCAAAACAAAGTAAAGTTTAAATTTTTAGGAAAAAAGCGTTGTGTTCCCTTTCAGGTTAGCCCATAACAGAAGCCCTCCGTTTCGTTTAAAATTCAAAGAATCCGTGGGTTTTACCAGTTAGACTGGGAAAAAGAGATCATTATTTATCCCAAAAAAGGGGAAAAGGGTTCATACTAGACACCTCAGTGAGGTGTTTGTTGGGAAAACCTTTGGGTTTGGTTGGGGTGGTTAGAAAAGCTTCTGGAGGGGCTGAAACCCGTGCTACATTAAACAAAACAAAAACCCATTGATAAGAATTTGACAGTGTAATGCTTTATTTCCCCTGTGGAGGTGCTGCAGGGAAACAACATATTTACTGCCAAGTGTCCACACAGATTCCAAGATTAAAGCTGATTGCTGGGGGCACAGCAGTGGGGTGCTTTGTAAGTTTAGTAGAAAAGTAGAGTTTATTCAAAGCAGAGAACCACTTTATTTTTTTAACTGGCTGCACAATTTGACAAACCAGCAACAGATTGACAAAAGTACTTTAAAGGAGTTGTCCTCCTATTTATTTATTTTTTTCATTTTTACCATTCTGTCTTCCATTTAAATTAAAAAAGTTTCATTTTTTCCCTCCCCACCTCGATCCGCCCGGGGACCCCTTTTAAATTTAAATTGGAGCAGGGGATATAAAAAATTCCAAGATTTTACTTATATCTTAACTTTAACAAGAAAATAAAAAATAGAGAAATAAAAGCTATTTGACAAAGTTTAGAATAGGAAAACCCAAGTACTTTAAATGGTCTGGAGTCTTTTGTCCCCCTGTATAACCCCCGACCCTTTTCCTCTTTTTTGTATAAAATTTGTTTTTTCCGAGACCCAACCCCAGATAATTTTATGAGTTAATGGGCCCAAAATTTGGGAGCTTAGAATTCCCCCCTTACTCTCTGTGCCGGAGGGGCTAAAAACCCTTTTTACTCAAGCCCCCGGGTGGCACCGTCTTCGTCGTTTTTAAATTTAATTTCACAAAACTAAAAAGGTTAAAAAATGAAAAGAGTATGAAATTTTGTTTGTGAGGAAAAGAAAAAAATTTAAAAGTTTGCGGAGATGGAAATTTTAAAAACCCCAAAAAAAAAAGCCCAAAATGAGGCATTGGGCAGCTTTCTATTTATAAATCGCCATCCATATGTGGGGAGATTTTTTTTAAAGAGTTTCAGAATTTTACCAGTGAAAAAAATAAAAATTTAAAGCAGGGGTGTCAAAAATCAAATGCACCCTGGGACAAAATAAAAACTTGGAAAAAGGTGCCGGTCTCCAAATTTTTGGGGTCCTGCGCCCGCAAAGAGGGGGGCTCCCGAAGAAGCTCCCAAAATTAACCCGTTTTTCCTTCTGCCTGAGTTGTTTCTCCTGTGATGTTGTTTTTTCTCTGCCCTTTTAAGTCTAAGCAGGGGGGGAAAAAGGGTGAATTTAGAGCGTGTAATGGACAGCTCGGCTTCCTTTCCCCTTTTTCTCTGTACCCCGCCTGGCCGCCCCCTGGACCACAATATAGTTCCCCGTGGGGCCCGATTTGGCCCCTGGGGGGTTTCTTACAGTGTGACATAAAAACAGGTGGGAAATTTAGCGTGGGGCAAACAGTTTGGAATCAGGTTAACCCCTTTTAATAGGGGTTAAATTTTTTCCAAAATGTAATGGCCCAGAAAAAATGTGGGAAGCTACAAATATATAAAACTAGGTTCTTGTGTGCCCTGCCCCCCACATGCCCCCCCAGACGGGCGCATTTCAAAGCACCGCAGGCGCATTAAATTTTTGCCCCCCAAAGGGGGGGCGGGAATTTAAAAATGCCATGAAACAGGGGTTTGGGGGCCCGATATAAGGGCTGTTCTGGCGAACCCCGTTTATACCGTCGCCACCCGTATCTAAAAAGAATTTAAAAAAAATTTAAAAGAAAAGAAAAAAAAGAAAAAAGTTCAAAAATTAAAAAAAGGGGGCCCTTTTTTCCCCCAGGGTAGTTTGGGGGAATTGCTTTTAAATTTGTTTCCAGTACCTTTTGCCCCCTTTTTAGTTGAAGGGTGGTTAAAAACATGCAAAAATTTTGGGTTGCCCCCTTTTCCAAAAAAAAGTGGGTCAACTTAAACCCAAAAACTTTTTTGATATTTAATCCCGCCTCCATTAAAGTTTAAAAAGGGTCAGGCGCAAAACCAACCCCACAACCCGTTGACTAATGGGGGGCTACATGTGGAAAAAAAGGGGCCAAAGTTTTTCTAACTTTTGGCAATTAAGGGGATTTTCTTTTTATTTTCTTTTAGGTTGGCCCGGATCTTGGGCAGGAGGGACTCACCCATGGGTTTTCCCGAAGTACATTGGAGGGTGGTCAGAATTACCCAAATTTGTCGGAAACTCAGAAGAAAAAAAATTTGTAGCCCTTGGCTTGCACCCGGGGTATGATTTTTTCCCAAAGTGGGTACCCAAATTCGGGACTTTGGAAACTGAGGTTTTGGGCAGCCATTTTTATTATTTTTATAACAATAGATTTGATAGAAATCCTGTTTGGATTTTTAAAGGTTTTCCCTTTTTAAAGGGCTTTTTTTTAAAAAATTTTTTTTTCTTTTGGAAAAAGATTAAAAGCAAAAATTGGGCCAAAGACCCAGTCCTTTTCTAGTTTGGTTTATTCAGTTAATTTTTTATTTTGTTAGGTAAATTAATTTTAATACATCCCAAGGTTTTCTTTAATTTTTTTGAAAACTTGGGGTTGTTTCCCCCTTCCCCGTTTAACAGAAACCCATGCAGCTTCTGGGTTTTTCAAATTCCCCCCTTTCCCCGGCCAAAGGTTTGGATGGTTTTTGTACAGCGACTGCAAACAACTAATCAAATTACATTGGGGCATAGAGGGGAGGAGATCCTTTTTAATTTGGGTTTAGAGCTCAAATTAAACAATCAAAAGTAATTTTTAATTTTTCTTTTGGTTTTTTAGATATAACACCCTCAAGTGCTGAAAATCCTGTGTGCTGTCCGGGGTGACCCCTCCTCAATAAGACAAAAACAAGAGAAAGGGGAAGAGGGATGGAGACCAAGAAAACTGCTGCACTTTGGGGGCCAGATACAATTCTTTTTTCCTGACAGGGAAAATCAAAAAAAACCTCTTGTTTTAAAATTTCCCAAAGTTGAAAGCTCATCTTGTATTAAAAACCCCTTTAAAATTTTTCATAATGTTTGGGGTTTCACAAGAGTGAGAAAGCATTTTTTTTACCCGGCAAATATTGCAAATCCCCATACCCCCCCCCCAGAAAAATAAAATCATATCTCTGACCCTAACCTGACGTATGGTACATTCGACTGCACCCTCCCCAGCCAGGTGAAATGGGGAAAAAAACACAATTGTGCCATCTTTTTTGGATGTGCAGTGTTTTTTTATTTGTTTTGCAGCACCACTTTCTAACACCAATAACTTTTTTTTTTATTTTTCGGTCTACAGACCGGGGAAAAGGATGGGGTTTTTTGGGACTGGAGGGTGGGGTTTTTATTGGACTTTTTTTTACCTTTTTATCCTTTTTATTTCCCTTTTTTGGGAGGGGAAAGTGACCCCTGTAACTTTGGAAATATGTTTTTTTTTGTGTTTTACCCTGAGGAAATAAAGTTATATTTTTTAAAAAATTTTTTAAAAGACACAGATACCCGTACTTTTTGATCACTTTTTTTTTAAATGTTTTGGGAAAAAACCAGATAAACTGGTTGGGGATCCCGCACTTTTGTCCAAGAATAATTTGGGAGGGGGCGCTTGGGGCAACATGAACATTGAAACTTTGATACAATGTAAAGAGTCATTGTACAGTTTTGACAAACAGTGTAATTTTGGTGTGCCTCAAATAATCAGCAACAGCAACAATGTCTAAACGGCTGACAACAAAAGTGTATACATTCCTAAGTGAAAGTGGACAAATTATGTCCAATTTGCCATTTTCCCTTCATATGTCAGTGACGTTGTTTTAAAAAGGAAACAGTTTGAATGGGGAGTAGGTGTGTTGATTTTGATGTGATCGCTCTCATACTGGTCACTGAAAGTTCAACATGGCACTTCATGGCAAAGAGATCTGAAGATCTGAAAAAAATAATTGTTGCTCTCCATAAAGTTGGCCTAGGCTATGAGAGGATTGCCAAAAACCTGAAACTGAGCTGCAGCATGGTGGCTAAGACCATATAGCGGTTTAACAAGACAGGTTCCCTCGAACGGTTTTTGCTAGGGGTCGATCTAAGAATTGAGGCACGTTGCTCAGTGTCATATCTAGATTTTGCCATTCAAGAAAACTAGAGTGCTCCCCAGCATTGCGCAGGGGTTACAGGGGTGGGGGTCGCCTGTCAGTGCTCAGACCACACACTGCTTCAAATTGGTCTGCATGGCTGTCGTCCCAGAAGGACGCCTCTTCTAAAGGTAATGCACTGTGATATATTAAAGCAGAACATGATACCCTCCCATGGAACGGGGCCCACGGCGTTTTCCCCAAATGATAACAACCCTAAATACCCCTCCAAGTGACCACTCCCTTTGCAAAAGAAATTAGGGAAAAATTCGAATGGCCCATTTCTTTTTAGAGTGTATTCACTTTTATTGCCAACATTTAGACTTTAAAATACTGGTTTTGAGTTTTTTGAGGCACACCAAATTTGCACTTTTTAAAAAAGCTTACATGACTATTTAAAAATTGTATCTAAGTGTCATATCTTCAGTGTTTCCCATGAAAAAATTAATAAATATGTACAAAAATGTTGGGGTTATTATTTTCAGATATGTTATTCTACACCACATTTTCGACATCAAAAAACCCCATTTTAATAGTACAGTCACATCCATATACACATACACTGACTTTTATGCAGTGTAGCTGGCTTACTTGAAGAGTGAAAAAGGAATCCAGAAGTCTTGGGAAGACTTATTGGGAGGCCACATGGTAGCACTAAGCAGGGCCGCCATCAGAAATTTCAGGGCCCATACGGTGAAGCACTGGGCCCCCCCCACTCAAAACCCCCCCCCTGCCAACCCCTCGCCCCGCCCCCACGTCAACCCACCCTCGCCAAACCCCCTCCCCCGCCCCACGTCAACCCCCCCCTCTGTCAATCCCCTCGCCCCGCCCCCCTCACACACAGCCTCCCCCGCCTCCACACACACAGCCCCCCCGCCTCTCACACAGCCTCCCCTCCCCAGCCTCACACACACACACAGCCTTCCCCAGCCTCATACACACAACCCTCCCACCCCAGTCTCTCCTCACCCCGCACAGCCTCCCCCTCTCTCAAGCATAGCCCCCCTCCCCCACCCCTTCACACACACCACACAAGCCCATCCAGTGTCACACCACCAGCCACCCCCCCCTCCACACCACCCTCCCCTCCCCACCTTAATACACACCTCCCCCCCCAGCCTCACCAGCCCCCCCACACAAGCCTCTCCACACACAGCCTCCCCCAGCCCCAACACACAGCCCCCCCCAGCCCTCACACACAGCCTCCCCCACTTTCACAACAGCCTACCCAGCCCACACACACAGCCTCCCCCCCGCTTCCCCCAAAACACAGCCTTCCCTCCCCCACCCCCCCTACCACAGCCCTTTCCCCCCCTCATACACACACAGCCCCCCCAGCCTCCACAACCAGCCTCCCCCAGCCTCACACACACAGCCTCCCCCCCCCACACACACAGCCCCCCAGCCTAAACAACACCTCCCCCCACCTCTAAAAAACAAAAGCCTCCCCCAGCCCCTCCACAAAAGTTCTCCCCCAGCCTCTCACACACAGCCCCCCTTCCAGCCTCTCAACACAGCCCCCCCTCCCCCCCCTACACACACAAACCTCCCCCCGCCTCACCAACCAAAGCCTCCCCCCGCCCCTACACACCCTCCCCTCTCCCCGCCTCTACACACCAGCCTCCCCCCCCAGCCCCACAACACAGCCCCCCCAGCCCAACACACACACCCCCCCCCCGCCTCACACACACAGCCCCCCCCCTCACACACACATCCCCCACCCTCACACACACACGCCCCCCCCCCAGCCTCTCTCACACACACACAAACCTCCCCACCTCTCTCACACACATACAGCCTCCCCCACCCCCAGCCTCTCACACATAGCCCCCCCCCCCCCACCCTCACAAAAAACAGCCTCCCCCCTCCCAGCCTCTCACACACACTCCCCACCCCCCCCCCTCTTTCAAAACAGCCTCCCCCCCCCTCACACACACACACCCCCCCCAGCCCCCCACACACACAGCCCCCCCCCCCCCAGCCTCTCTCACACACACAGCCCCCCCCAGCCTCTCACACATAGCCTCCCCACCCCCAGCCTCCTCACCACACACCCCCCACCCCCCCACACCAGCCTTTCCCCCCCCCAGCCTTACACACACAGACCCCCCCAGCCTCTCACACACACAGACCTCCCCCCCCCAGCCCTCTACACACATACAGCCTCCCCCCCCCCCCTCTCCAAAACAAACAGCCTCCCCAGCTCTCTCACACACATACAGCCCACCCAGTGTCACCAAACCCCAAAACCCCCCCCCCTCACACCACAAGCCTACCGCCCGGGGGGGGGGGGAGGGGGCGTGGGGTGGGGGGGGGGTTTCTGGGGCCCCATTACCTCGTATGAGGAGGGGCCCCCCGCCTTTCCATACGCTGCAGCAGGGGCGCTCTAACACTTCCTTCCTGTTCTCCCCCGTCTTGTGTGATCGCAGTCGGCCCCTCCTCCCCCTGCGGCAGGAGTCATTGAGGCCCCGCCCACAGGCAAAAGGGGGGTGGCCGACTCATACAGGGGACCTGGAAGGAGGTGACAGAGGGTGCTGTACTGTAAGTAAATGCGCCGGCCCTTCAAGACGAGAGCCGCGGGGCCCTCCTCACACAGACAAAGAGAGGACCCGCTGCTCCGGTCACAGCGCGCAGGCTGCATTTCATCAGGCGCACTGGGACCGGGCACCACGCGGGCCCCCCCCAGCGCCCGGGGGCCCCAGACATAACAGCGGGGCACGCCGCACTCATCATGGACAGAAACAGGCCAAGCCTGTTCTCTGTACTATTATTATGAAGCAAAGGGGGCGGTACCTGTGGTGGCTGCGGGGCCCCCCCTTCTTTCCAACTGCCCGGCCCCATTTGGGATTAATGCTGTACCCCCCAAAAGGCGGGGGCCGGCACTGAGCCCCTAAAATTTTGCTCTTGCCAGCAATGCAGACACCGCTTCTCCATCGTCCCACCATTCGGACGGGTGCCTAGACCCCAGGGTGCAGTTGACTTTTGAGGCCCACCATTGGTTTTCTGGGCCACCGGTGGAAGTTATTCTAGAGGCCCACCCTACAGTACTATAAAAGACTGTACAGTCCTCCTATACCTGAATCTTGCTTTTTCCTATTTTTTATACTTTTTTTTTCCTCTCTGAGGATTTATATCATTTTTTTAAAAAAACCCAGGTTACCAATTTCAGGGGCCCCCCGGGGTTTTTCCCCATTTCCCCCGTGGGCCAGTCCCCAGCCGGGCCCCACCTCGATGCACAACGACTGAGCAGTGTCCGTATTACAGCTGCTGAAGGCTGTTGAAATTCATATCAGTGAGGACAAGCACGGTTTCCTGGAAGGGAGAAGGGGACTACTAAGGGAGCAGCTCTTTTACAATACTTTTTAGCAGCCCTGTGTAGCAGTATCCTGCACCAGGGTGCTAGGACCCCAGGACCACTTGCAGCATCAGACATCACCAGCCGACTGCTCATTGGCTATGTGTACTGGTAATGGTATGGAATAGGCTCTGCAGCTGAGCTGACTCCATACATCCTTGCACCCCCTTAATGACAGGCAGCCCTAAGCGGTTGCCTACCTCTGCCTACTGGTCGTCCCAGCCCTGGAGTCACATATAGTGACATCAAACAACAGAAACTTAATGAACTGAATATGTACATAAGCCATAGTTGCCAACTTTCGAAAATAAAAAAGCAGGAGACTCCAGTGGGCGGCGCGCCCATCTTGTCGGTATGCCACGCCCTTCAAAAAAGCCACACCCACTCCACCTAACTGCATAACGGCTTTGGAAGAAAGCCAGGTAGATGCCCTTATAGCAAGGAAGTAGCCCCCCCAAACCAGGTAGTGCCCCTTACAGGCCGGTAGATGCCCCCGTGGAGCCAAGTAGATGCCCCTTCTGTATCCAGGTAGAGCCAAATTTGTAGCCAGGTAGATGCCCCCCTTGTTAGCCAGGTAGATGCCCCCCTTTGTTAGCCAGGTAGGTGCCCCCATTGTTAGCCAGGTAGGTGCCCCCATTGTTAGCCAGGTAGGTGCCCCCATTGTTAGCCAGGTAGTGCCCCCATTGTTAGCCAGGTAGTGCCCCATCTGTTAGCCAGGTAGTGCCCCCATTGGTTGCCAGGTAGTGCCCCCATCTGTTAGCCAGGTAGTGCCCCCATCTGTTAGCCAGGTAGTGCCCCCATCTGTTAGCCAGGTAGATGTCCCCTCTGTTAGCCAGGTAGTGCCCCCATCTGTTAGCCAGGTAGTGCCCCCATCTGTTAGCCAGGTAGTGCCCCCCTCTGTTAGCCAGGTAGATGTCCCCTCTGTTAGCCAGGTAGTGCCCCCATCTGTTAGCCAGGTAGTGCCCCCACCTGTTAGCCAGGTAGTGCCCCATCTGTTATCCAGGTAGTGCCCATCTGTTAGCCAGGTAGTGCCCCATCTGTTAGCCAGGTAGTGCCCCTTTGTTGCCAGGTAGTGCCCCATCTGTTTGCCAGGTAGTGCCCCCATCTGTTAGCCAGGTAGTGCCCCCATCTGTTAGCCAGGTAGTGCCCCTTTGTTGCCAGGTAGTGCCCCATCTGTTAGCCAGGTAATGCCCCCTCTGATGCCAGGTAGTGCCCCCTCTGATGCCAGGTAGTGCCCCCTCTGTTGCCAGGTAGTGTCCCCTTTGTTGCCAGGTAGAGCCCCCTAAAGCTAATAAAAATAAAATCATAAAATCCCCGTACCTTACCAGGCTCCTGCAGCGCGGCCAGCTCCTGCCCGATCTCTTCAGCGGCGCAGGGGGAAGTGAGAGCAGCCGCGCGTCACTCCCCTGCAGCCGCGCGTCACTTCCCCCTGCGCCTCTGACCTGTATGTGCGGCGCACACACCGGCGCCGTACATACAGGGAGAGGAGGGAGGAGGGAGCGATCCCTCCTCCCTCCTCCCCGCACAGTGAGACCGCGGGCGGGTGGCGCGCGCTGCGGCACGCTTCACCCGCCTGTAGGAGCGGTCCGGCGGTGCAAGAGTAGCGCACCAGCGCTACTCTGCGCCGCGGTAATTTAAAGGACCCCCGCCGCCTGCAGGCGGCGGGAGGAAATGCCAACTCCCCCGGGAGGGCGGGAGGGGACCCCAAATAGCGGGACCCCCCCCGCCAAAAAACGGGAGAGTTGGCATGTATGACATAAGCTGCCCCTCTCCATATAGCCATCCATGCCAGTCTCCTTATGTAAACAGCTGTTTCAGGTAAGGAGTAACTCAGCTAAATCCTTAAACAGAGAATTTTTCCTTCTGGATGAGTCTCTAGCTTGGCTAAAACCCCTAGTTGTGTTTCAGGGATTTCTTAATTAGTTGGACTTGACTTACATGAGACTAGAGAGACAGTTTTCTTCCTTCTGGAGGAGAGCTTATTTCCTGAAGGGCAGGGGGCTTTTAGGTCTCTGCGCCAGGGTCTGGGTGCAGTTGCTAAATTTTAGCTACACTTTTGCATGATGATTGTTAAAAGAGTTTTCTTACCACAATGAGTAGCTTAATCATGTAGGCAAATGTAAATAAAGACTATTTCCAAATGCGTTGCTATTCTGGTTTTGCTTTGTTTGTGTACACAAGTTTCCCTGGGCGCCTGACCACATCCCTATGTTCTCTTTCTGCTCTAATTGCTGAAGGGATTTTCTCACAACAATGATTAGTTTTAATATGTAGGGAAAGGTAAATGGAGACGATTACCAAATACATTGCTGTGTTGATTTTGCTTTGTTCAGGGGACAAAGAAGATTTTATTTACTGCTAGTGTACACAAGTTTCTGTAGGTTACCAGCCACCTCTCCCTGCTCTCTCTCTTACCTGATTGTTCCAAGTTGCCCTCAGTCAATCAGTCCAACCATGGTGAGTCACTCCCTGATGTGTCTTATCTCTAGCACAGAAGCTTTGTGTCATGGGTGCCTCCGCTCCTCGGCCCGCGGGCGCACCCGTGTCTGCCCTCCCGGGTGTGTGCCGGGTCCGGGGCGCAACGCTGGCTGCGGGACGAGCGGCGGTCCCGCAGCACGCAGGGACTCACCTGACCTCGTTCCTGTCCCGTCTGCGCCCTCTGCCGGCCGAGCGCGCGTGCCCGTTCTCTAAGGCGCGCGCGCTCGTTCTCGGAGATTTAAAGGGCCAGCGTCCCGTTAATTGGCTAATTGCCAGACGCCTCCTCTATTTAAGGTTACGCTCTCTGTCACTCCCTGCTGGATCTATGTTGCCTCGTGCCTTAGCTAAAGCGTTCCCTAAGTATATTCTCGCCTTACCGGGTACCAGACCTCTTGCTACGTTTCTCGACTCCGAACCTCTGCCGCCAGCCCTGACCTTCCTGCCTGTCCACGACCACGAACCCTTTTACCGCCTGCCCTGACCTCCTGCCTGCCACGACTACGATTCTTGGACTACGACTCTGTACCACGCTGCACCTCGGCTGCCACCGCAAGCAAGTCACGTCAGGGGGGACGACCTGGTAGCCTCACGCCGCAGCAAGTCCATCCCGCTTTGCGGCGGGCTCTGGTGAAAACTGGGAGCTACTTAGATTCCGTTCCGGGCGTGACTTAACTACCATCGCTTGCGGTGGTCCAGCGGATCCACTACTCAGCCGTTACAGTTAGATCCAGCCATGGATCCCGCCAAGGTGCCCCTGCCAAGCGTCTCAGATCTCACGTCCATTGTCGCCCAACAGTCGCAGCAGATATCGCAACAAGCTCAGCAACTGGGACAGCTGTCCGCCATGATGCGCCAACTCCTGGCGTCCCAGCAGCAGCAACCTGTCTCTGCGCCGGTGTCTTCTTCTATCCCGACCGTCTCACTGGCAACCGTGGGTCCGAAGCTTCGCCTTCCACTGCCTTCCAAGTTTGATGGGGACTCGAAGCTCTGTAGAGGTTTCGTCACGCAGTGCTCCATGCACGTGGAGTTGATGGCCGACCAGTTTCCCACTGAAAGGTCAAAGGTGGCGTTCGTGGTGAGTCTGCTTTCCGGGAAGGCCCTAGCCTGGGCGACGCCTCTTTGGGACCGGAATGACCCTGTGACCGCAGATCTACAGGCCTTCCTCACAGAATTCCGCAGCGTTTTCGAGGAGCCTGCGCGAGCATCTTCCGCGGAGACGGCGCTACTAAATCTACGCCAAGGGGACTCCTCTGTAGGGGATTATGCGGTTCAATTCCGCACCCTAGCCTCCGAGCTGACCTGGAATGACGCCGCTCTCTGTGCCACATTTAAGAAGGGTCTGTCAAGCAGAGTAAAGGACGCCCTCGCAGCCAGAGATCTCCCACCGTCGTTGAGTGAGCTCATCCATCTAGCCACTCGCATAGACGTGCGTTTTGCGGAGAGACAGCAGGAGCTCCGTCAGGAACGGGACTTGGCACAACCCCGCCGTTTATCTCGTCTGGCTCCAGTATTTCAGAGATCTCTGCTGCCTCCTCCACAGTCGTCCACTGAAGAACCCATGCAGGTGGACCGGGCTCACTTGTCGGAGTCTGAACTGTCCCGTCGCAGGCTGGAGAATTTCTGCCTCTACTGCGCCAGTCCGGACCATTTTCGCAGTAGTTGTCCGCAGCCTCCTCAGCGGCCAGAAAACGCTCGCACCTAGGGGCTGTATGAGAGGAGTTCCTAGGTGCTCAGCAGTCATATCCACGACTGTAGTTGCCAGTGGAGGTAACCACGGAAGCGGGTCTATCTCTACGGGCCTCTGCCTTCCTGGACTCGGGCTCCGCCGGGAACTTTATTCATGCCGCCCTGGTGTCACGCTACCGCTTGCCGGTGACCCGTCTGGAAATGCCGTTGCTTATCTCTTCCGTCAGTGGGGAGCATTTCTTACTTGCATTGTGCCGGTGGAGTTCCCGGTTATCCATGCATCCACACACCTGTGCAATCTGAACCAACACAGGGAGAAGCTGATTTTTCATTGATACGATTGACCCTCCGTGTTGGGGTCCTGCACACAGAGAAGATCTCCGTCCATGTTCTGCCTCGCGCTTCTTCGGCGATCCTGTTGGGGCTACCCTGGTTGCAACGCCACGCCCCTACGCTTGACTGGAAGACAGGCGAAGTCCTTCGTTGGGGTTCGAAATGCCAGGAACTTTGTTTGGTGGCACCACGCCAGGAGTCCATCTCTCCTCCCCAGTCGTCCATCAGGTTTCTACAGGGTCTGCCAGCGGAGTACCAGGATTTTGGAGATGTGTTCTCGGAGAAACAGGCTGAGAAGTTACCTCCTCATCGGCCGTATGACTGTCCCATAGACCTCCTTCCCGGGACCAGCCCCCCCACGGGTAGGGTCTATCCTCTCTCTGTGCCCGAGACCCAGGCCATGTCGGCCTACATACAGAAGAATTTGTCAAAAGGATTCATACGCAAATCCTCCTCGCCTGCCGGAGCCGGTTTCTTCTTCGTCCAGAAAAAAAGACGGTTCGCTTCGCCCGTGCATTGATTACAGAGGGCTAAACAAGATCACGGTGAAGAATCGCCACCCTCAAACCCCTGATATCTGAGCTCTTCGACCGCCTCCGTGGAGCCAGGGTCTTCACCAAATTAGATCTACGTGGAGCCTACAACCTCATCAGAATTCGTGAGGGTGATGAGTGGAAAACGTCATTCAACACACGGGACGGGCATTTCGAATATCTCGTGATGCCTTTTGGGCTGTGCAACGCCCCAGCCGTTTTCCAGGAGTTTGTCAATGACATTTTTTGGGACTTGCTGTACACCTGCGTCATTGTATACTTGGACGATATTTTGATTTTTTCTCCTGACCTACAGACCCACCAGAGACAAGTACGCCAGGTCCTACGACGCCTGCGGGACAACCGACTGTATGCCAAGTTGGAAAAGTGCTGCTTCCACCAGGCCAGCCTTCCTTTCCTGGGGTACATAGTCTCTGATCGAGGTCTTCAGATGGACCCTGCGAAACTCTCTGCGATCCAGCAGTGGCCGCGACCTGTCGGTCTCTGGGCGATTCAACGATTTTTAGGATTCGCCAACTACTACCGGCAGTTTATTCCCCACTTTTCTACGTTGGTGGCTCCCATCGTGGCTCTCACCAGGAAGAACGCTAATCCTAAATGTTGGCCCCCATCTGCCGAGGAAGCGTTCTCCCGACTAAAGTCTGCGTTCTCCTCCGCACCTATTTTGGTCCGTCCGGATCCAGAGAGACCCTTCAGCCTTGAGGTAGATGCCTCTTCCGTGGGAGCAGGGGCGGTCCTGACCCAGAAGGGCCCTAAAGGCAAGACCGTCACATGCGGTTTCTTTTCAAAGACCTTCTCTTCGGCAGAACGAAATTATGCCATTGGAGATCGGGAGCTGTTGGCCATAAAATTAGCCCTAGAGGAGTGGCGGCATCTCTTGGAGGGAGCTCGACATCCGTTTGACGTCTTTACAGACCACAAGAATCTGCAATACCTGCAGACGGCTCAGCACCTAAATCCTCGCCAGGCCCGCTGGTCTCTTTTTTTTCTCTCGTTTTGATTTTAAGATACACTTCCGTCCGGCCGAGAAAAATGTCAAGGCGGATGCTCTTTCCCATGCTTCTTACATTACCGGAGAGGAACCAGTATCTCAGCACATCATTGCTCCTGAATGACTGGTCCACATGGCTCCTGTGGATCTCCGTAGCGTTCCTCCGGGCAGAACCTATGTGCGCCTCGCACTCAGGAAGAGAATTCTGGGTTGGGGGCATAGCTCTTTTCTGGCCGGTCATCCCGGGGTACGAAAATCCTATGCCCTCATCTCGCGACACTACTGGTGGCCAACTCTGCTCCAAGATGTCAAGGACTTGGTTCTTTCCTGTACCACGTGTGCCCGAAAAAAAGGTCCCCACGCCATAGGCCCACAGGTCTCCTAGTCCCTCTGCCTGTTCTGGAGGCTCCATGGACACACATAGGCATGGACTTCATCACGGACCTTCCCCCTTCCTCGGGGAACTCTGTCATCTGGGTGGTCACTGACCGATATTCAAAAATGTCCCACTTAGCGCCGCTTCCTGGCCTCGCTTCAGCTCCCCAATTGGCGGGCAATTTTTTCCAGCACATTTTTCGCCTGCATGGTTTACCATCCCAAATCGTCTCTGATCGAGGCGTCCAATTTGTCTCTAAATTCTGGCGTGCCTTGTGTTCCCGGTTGCAAATCAAGCTGGATTTTTCCTCCGCATATCATCCCCAGACTAACGGGCAGGTGGAGAGGGTAAACCAGATCTTGGGGGAGTATCTACGGCACTTCGTGTCTGGACGTCAGGACAACTGGTCCGAATTGCTTTCTTGGGCCGAGTTCTCGTATAATCACCGGGACTCCGACTCAACTGGCCGCTCTCCATTTCTTGTGGTCTACGGACGTCACCCGCGCCCTCCCCTTCCCTTGGCTTCTGCCTCCGAGGTCCCCGCCGTGGACAACCAGGTTCAGGATATCAGTGTCATCTGGCGAGAGACCCGACAAGCCTTACTCCAGGCTTCAGCCCGCAAGAAAACGCAAGCTGACAAGAGGAGAAGACCTTCCCAATAAAGTGTGGCTCTCTTCTAGATACATACGACTCCAGATCCCTAGCTTTAAACTGGGTCCACGGTTTCTGGGACCTTTCAGAATACTGCGACAACTGAACCCGGTGTCCTACAAACTCTGCCTGCCTCTGTCTCTCCGGGTTCCTAACGCATTTCATGTCTCCCTCCTAAAGCCGCTGGTCCTGAACTGGTTCTCCCAGAGGAGCGCTGCTCCGTCTCCAGTGTTAGAATCCCCTGATGTCTTTGAAGTGAAGGACATCTTAGAAATGAAGACCATCAGGGGTAAGTGATTATTTCTTGTAGATTGGAGGGGTTTCGGCCCCGAAGAGAGGTCCTGGGAACCGGAGTCCAATATCCTGAACCGAGACCTGATCCGCAGATTCCTTCGGCCTAAGAAGAGGGGGAGACCTAAGGGGGGGGGGGGTACTGTCACGGGTGCCCCCGCTCCTCGGCCCGCGGGCGCACCCGGGTCTGCCCTCCCGGGTGTGTGCCGGGTCCGGGGTGCGACGCTGGCCGCGGGACGAGCGGCGGTCCCGCAGCACGCAGGGACTCACCTGACCTCGTTCCTGTCCCGTCCGCGCCCTCTGCCGGCCGAGGCGCGCGTGCCCGTTCTTTAAAGCGCGCGCACGCTCGTTCTCGGAGATTTAAAGGGCCAGCGTCCCGTTAATTGGCTAACTGCCAGTCGCCTCCTCTATTTAAGGTTACGCTCCCTGTCACTCCCTGCTGGATCTATGTTGCCTCGTGCCTTAGCTAAAGCGTTCCCTAAGTATATTCTCACATTACCAGACCTCTTGCTACGTTTCTCGACTCCGAACCTCTGCCGCCAGCCCTGACCTTCCTGCCTGTCCACGACCACAAACCTTTGCCGCCTGCCCTGACCTTCTGCCTACCACGACTACGATTCTCGGACTACGACTCTGTACCACGCTGCACCTCGGCTGCCACCGCAAGCAAGTCACGTCAGGGGGGGGACGACCTGGTAGCCTCACAGCCTCAGCAAGTCCATCCCGCTTTGCATTGGGCTCTGGTGATAACCGGGGGCTACTTAGATTCCGTTCCCTGGCGTGGCTTAACTACCATCGCTTGCGGTGGTCCAGCGGATCCACTACTCAGCCGTTACACTTTGTTTACCTAAGTTAATGAGAAGTTTTAAGCCTTAGAACTCTGTAGCCTTGGGCAATACATATAAATCTGCAGTCATCTCACTGTAACAGGAATAGCTAGAAAAATTAGAGCTGATATGTCAGTCACTGCTATAGAATTACCCACAGCCTAGGCAGGAAGTGTGAGTTTGGCTCTGTAAAACTGCATGGTGAGAAAACCCCTTTAATTTTGATCAGCGTGTACTGATTATAAAGAGATGACTGTGTTTTTTGTTGGTTTCTGACTACAAACAATGTATGTGCCAATCTAAATTTTGGTGCTGGCACCCTGCAAACTGTTTATTTTAAGACCAATAGAGGTTGTTTATAGAGAGATTTTGGTTTGTCTACCATTGTTTGCGTAGAAATAAGCAACTCTGAATGTGTCCTACAGCAACTCACCCATCCATTAAAACATCTTCCTTTTGCAAAGCTAATTATCTGTTAAAATGGAGAACTTTTGGTGTGGCAGTATTCAAAATCTATGATGCGCTAAAAGAATTTTGAAGACCTTTAAGGGTTGCCAGTTTTTGTTTTACTAATTAAAACAAGACCCTGATCCATATTATTTTCTTCTTAGCCATTTTTATTTACAGATTGTAGATTTCTCAACTCAGTCGTCTGCATATGATTGTGGGGACAACTTTCTTGCCTGCACTGCTTTTAGCAGCATTTAGAGAGATGCTTTACAGCAGCTTCATGCACATAGGAGATTGTGAACTGGATTAGTCCCATTGACTTCTATAGGAGAGTTTTCTAGTTCTGCTCTGTGACCTGCGAAGAAGTCAGTGTGCTAAGAGAGGGAGAGGAGGAGCTGTGACTATCTCCTATTGTGAATAGTGGATCCTGTGTTATCGATACACATTGGTGTCACCTTTCAGTGTAACCCTGCTTGTACTGATAATGAGCAGACTGCTTAAAATCTTTCTCTATGGAACAGGAAGTATCAGACTGTTATTAGGCCTAGTGGGCAAAGTGAAAACTGCAGGACATTTTTAAAAATATTAAAAGTAATATGGAAAAATTAAAAAAATATAACCAAAAATTCTTAAAAAATGTGTTTAACATAAAAACATGAGTCAAACAATAACTAATTTTTTGATGACAGATTCCCTTTAAAACAAAATTTTACAACACTAAATGCAATGTATGAAGCAAAAAACATTAAAGTGATCTCTTACATCGGATTTTATGTAACAGGGAAATTATGTGGCACATTACACCATGGATGAGCAGAAGCGTGACCCTCTCTACTGTCTAGACAACAACCACACCCATATGATTCTGGTGGACAATGGATCTAATGGCCATGCAACTATAGAAGGCGATCTCCGAGCATCATTGGAGAAATACATCTCAGAACTCAATGTCCAAGGTATGAACTATGTATACACATGTAATCTTTTGAGTGCCTTCAGTTTTAGAAACTGTTTTTGACAATTTATTATAGGGGTCATCAATTGACATGTCCAGAGGATAGGTGATAAATGTCTGATCACTGGGGGGCCCACTATAGACAGTCACAGGAGAGGTGATAAATGTCTGATCACTGGGGGGTCCCACTATAGACAAGGCAACAGGGTAGATGTTAAATGTCTGATCACTGGGGGGCCCGATAGACAGGCACAGGAGAGGTGATAACTGTCTGATCACGGGGGGGGCCCACTATAACAGGCACAGGAGAGGTGATAAATGTCTGATCATGGGGGGCCCACTATAGACAGTCACGGGAGAGGTAAATAAAATGTCTGATCACTGGGGGGCCCACTATAGACAGGCACAGGAGAGGTGATAAATGTCTGATCACTGGGGGGCCCACTATAGACAGGCACAGGAGAGGTGATAAATGTCTGGTCACTGGGGTTATCACTATAGACAGGCACAGGAGAGGGGATAAATGTCTGATCACTGGGGGGCCCCACTATAGACAGGCACAGGAGAGGGGATAAAAAATTTGATCAGGGGGGGCCCCACTATAGACAGGCACAGGAGAGGGGAAATAAATGTTTGATCACTGGGGATCCCACTATAGACAGGCACAGGAGAGGTGATAAATGTCTGATCACTGGGGGGTCCCACTATATACAGGCACAGGAGAGGTGATAACTGTCTGATCACTGGGGGGCCCACTATAGACAGGCACAGGAGAGGTGATAAATGTCTGATCACTGGGGGGCCCACTAAAGACAGGCACAGGAGAGGTGATAAATGTATGATCACAGGGGGGCCCACTAAAGACAGGCACAGGAGAGGAGATAAATGTATGGTCACTGGGGGGCCCACTAAGACAGGCACCGGAGAGGTGAAAAATGTCTGATCACTGGGGGGCCCACTATAGACGGGCCCACAGGAGTGGGGTGATAAATGTCTGATCACTGGGGGGGCCCGCTATAGACAGGCAAGGAGAGGTGCTAAATGTCGGAGTACTGGGGGGGGCCCGCTATAGACAGGCACAGGAGAGGAGATAAATGTATGGTCACTGGGGAGCCCACTATAGACAGGCACAGGAGAGGTGATAAATGTCTGATCACTGGGGGTCCCACTATAGACAGGCACAGGAGAGGTGATAAATGTATGGTCACTGGGGGGCCCACTATAGACAGTCACAGGAGAGGTGGGGGCCCACTATAGACAGGCACAGGAGTGGTGATAAATGTCTGATCACTGGGGGGGCCCGCTATAGACAGGCACAGGAGAGGTGATAAATGTCTGATTACTGGGGGGGCCCGCTATAGAGAGGCACAGGAGAGGAGATAAATGTATGGTCACTGGGGAGCCACTTTAGAAGGCAAGGAGAGGTGATAAAGTTCGATCACTGGGGGGTCCATAGACAGTTCATAGAGAGTTGATTAACTGTCTTGATCAAAGGGTGTGGATGCCACTATAGACAGTACATCCCAGGAGAGGTGATAACTGTCTTGATCACTGGGGGGTCCCACTATAGACATCCTTAGAATAGATGATAAATGTCTGATCACTGGGAAGTGAAACTGCAACACTAAATAGACAGTACTAGGAAGAGGTATATAAAATGTTTCTGATCACTATTGGGGCCCTACTATAGACAGGTAAATGCAGAGGAGATAAAATGTCTTATCGAATGGGGGGCCACTATAACATGGCAATGGAGAGGTGATAACTGTGTGACTCTCTGCGGGGACCCCCACTATGATTCAGGCACAGGAGAAGTGAATAAATGTCTGATCACTGGGGGACCCAAACTATTCATAGAACAGGTATACAGGAGAGTGTGTTTAAATGTTGATCATCTGGGGTCCAATATAGACAGTCACAGAGTAGATGATAAATGTCTGATCACTGGGGGGCCCACTATAGACAGGCACAGATTAGATGATAAATGTCTGATCACTGGGGGGCCCACTATAGGCAGTCACAGGAGAGGTGATAAATGTCTGATCACTGGGGGGCCCACTATAGACAGGCACAGGGTAGGTGATAAATGTCTGATCACTGGGGGTTCCACTATAGATAGGCACAGGAGAGGAGATAAATGTCTGATCACTGGGGGCCCACTATAGACAGTCACAGGAGAGGTGATAAATGTCTGATCACTGGGGGGTCCTACTATAGACAGTAACAGGAGAGGTGATAAATGTCTGATCACTGGGAGGTCCCACTATAGACAGTCACAGGAGAGGTGATAACTGTCTGATCACTGGGGGGCCCACTATAGACAGGCACAGGTTAGGTGATAAATGTCTGTTCACTGGGGGTTCCACTATAGATAGGCACAGGAGAGGTGATAAATGTCTAATACGGGGCATTGCGGGGGGGGAGTCTGGGGGGTTCCACTATAGGCATAGCACAGGAGAGGTGATAAATGTCTGATCACTGGGGGGCCCACTATAGACAGGCACAGGGTAGATGATAAATGTCTGGTCACTGGGGGTCCCACTATAGACAGGTACAGGAGAGGTGATAAATATCTGATCACTGGGGTTCCAATAACTGTAATTGAGCAATAAGGAGTAATGGATAATTAAGCCCCCTGTTCTGGTGATTAATTTGACCCCTAGTCATAAGTTAGTTATTATCTATCCTATGTATTAGTGCAAATTTTTGGGGAGACAACCACGTTTTTAATTAAATGGTCTGGTAACTAAAAAAAAGATGTGATACAGTTGCAGTTTATGTTTATGATTGTGCTATAATCCAGTTCACACGGCTTTTTCATGCCGTAATTGCGGGACGGATTTCACCCGCAATTACGGCGTGTGTACAGGGGCGGGGGGGCCGGCAGCTCGCCGACCCCATAGACTTTCATTATCCGCGGCGCGGATTCCGCCGGGATAATGTGCATGTCACTTTCTCCCCGCTCGCCGTATTGTCCGAGCAGGGAGAGGAGACGGAATCCATAGTTCTCTATGAGAACTGTGGATTACCGTAATGACTGGGACGGATTTGGGCCCGTATTTCGCGCAGTACTGCGCGGATTACGGGACCAAATCCGTCCCAAAATAAGCCGTGTGAACATAGCCTAATTGTTTTGTGGACAGTGATTAAACAAATGTACACAACCTCATTCCTTTTATATTTTTGTGGCAGTGGAGACTAATTACTGAGACCATTATAAGCCAAATTAAGTACATACCATACTTGCCAACCATCCCATTAGTATTCTAGAAGATTTCAGCACCACCCTGTGAATGCCCACACCCTGCCCAGAAACATGTATTCTCGGCCACGGAACACCCTTATTTCATTTGGAAACACCCATTTAGGGTGGGGTTTGCATAAGCATATATATTCTGGCAGAGTTGGTAAGTATAGTAAACACCATCATCGATCTGTACAGAACCATATTTAATCTCTCCTTTTCTTGTATACAAATTTGCTATGACAGAGTGGCTTGTTGGTACACCACTCCTGGCACCCAGCACCCAAGGGCACTTGCAAACCCCTACAGCTACAGCTAGAATCATAAATAAAATGGTTGTGTATGCTGCCAGAACCATTTTTATGGTCGTTTTCAAATTAAATGCTAAAGGGGTTGTCTCACCATGCTGCTTCCTGGAGCCACAGACAGCTTCAGACTCACACTTCCTGGTCAGGCTGTGGGTGGTCCTTTAGCAATGATTGGCATATTAGCTCTGCTTTCCTAGCTGATTCTACTAAAATGACATGATTGCAGAGCTCGAAGGCTTAAAACTTGTCGTTAACGTAGTTAAACCAGCTCCCTTGCTAGAGATAAGCAGTGACTCACCATGGTCAGGCTGACTGATGGCAACTTGAAGCAATGAGAGATAAGATACAGAGCAGGGATAGGTGCTCTGCAACCTAGAGAAACTTTTGTACACTAGCAGTTGATAAAATATTCTTTATCTCCTGGACAAAGCAAAATCAACACAGCAATATATTTGGTAATAGTCTCAATATACCTTTCCCTGCAGGCTAAAAGCTAATCACTGTGGTGAGAAAACCCTGTTAAGGTTTATCCCACAATGGATGAAAATCTGCTGCATTATTTCTTCACCAAAACAATGTCAATCAAATATACAATTACAATTAATATTCCAATTTCTTTTGGTTCATACTTGACGTTATTTTTTATCCATGCTTTTCTGCAGATTCCAATTATGGTGGAAAAATTCCTATTGTATGTTTTGCTCAGGGAGGTGGCAAAGAGACATTAAAGGTACGTTCCAAAAATATATTTAAAAATCTTACTTCTGTAGTTACATTGCGATAAATACTTTGTATGATTACCTATGGTTACATACATTTATTAGATCCAGGTTATCGTTCATGTATGTTAATAAAATACTGACAGCTTGTTTCATCATACTTTAGTCAACTGAAAAATGCCCCCAGTTCTTCAGCTTCAAAGAATGTATTAAAGAGGTTGTCTCACTACATTGATTCATCTTTAATCAGTCCTGTTTTCTTGGTTTCACTTTGAATTTAGGGGCATGTTTACTGGCTTCCAATAGGCTGCAGTAGAAGCCAGGTCTGTAGCTATAGCAACCAGTGCTGGCAGCCTATCAGGATAGAACAAACAGGTCTGTAGCTATAGCGACCTGAGGAGCTGATGCAGCCCATACAAGAGGGGATATCTCAGAATAGGTAGGACACTGTTAATGGACATATATTGCAAAGTGACTTGTTTTTGCAAGATCTTTAACATAAAAAGCAATCCTTGTAGTGAGACAAAAATGTTGATAAACTAAAAACCTAATTGGTACATACATATACTGCCCCCACCCATAGGCATAACTATAGCCATAGCAGTAGTTATAGGGCCCAGAGGTGGAGGGGGTTTACTTAGATATCAGAACATTGTACCTTTTTTTTTTACCAGGAATAACAAGTTTTTGGCTTTCTGCTATGTAGCAGTATTATGTTGGTTCTCGTGACATATGGCGGAATTATTATTACCCTAATTATTGCAGCTTATGTTGCTGCTTCTTTTTCCTGTAATTAGGTGTTGGGGCTCGATGAATTCTAGTTACGCTCTGGCCCCCACCGTTCGATCATTGCCAGAGCTTTGGTGTTCATTGATGGTCCCTCAGCAGTGACGTCACTTATATCACTCATGTTACCATGAACCAATTGTAACGGTGCGGCGCTGACAAACGTACTCCGAAGCGCCGACCGCTGACATCCGGGTGGGGATCCACTGTGATCACCGCAGGCGAGGTGGTAGCTGGAAGACCACGCCAGGGAGCGGAGTCTAAGGGGCCCCTGGTCTTTGCCAGAGCCCGCCGCAAAATGGGATGGACTTGGCTGCGGGACCCCCAGGTAGCTACCCCTGACGTGGCTAACTGCGGTGACAGCCGAGGTGCAGGACAGGAGCACAGGAACATAGGAGAACATAAGCAGGGCAGGTAAAACGTACTCAGAAACACAGCAGGATACAGGAGGGCTAAGCGTACACAAACCACCACAGGATACAGCAGGAACTGGACAGGTAACACAACAGGTACCGACCAGGAACAGGTGCCAAGGCAGGACACAGGACAGGTGCAGAGACATCAGACGTAACAGGAGACAGACAGAAGGTCAGGAGCTCAGATGACACAGAAACTGAATCAGCATCTCCAGGGTTAAGTCCAGAGATACTGGCAGGAGCTCAAGATGGAACCAGCAAGAGACTGCAATGAACTGACACAGAGTAGAGACAAGAATTTCCTCATATAGCCAGAGGTCAGGGGTGAAGAGGAAGGTGCACAGAACAGGAAACTAATAAATAGACAAGAAGCTTCTGCACGCACGCCCTAGGAGGCACAGTGCACAGACAGGACCCAGGAAGCAACAAGACTGGACAGGACAGGCAAGTACATAGCAGAACACAGGCTGCTGGGACCCCTGCACAGGGAGCCCCAGCAGAGACATGGCAGGCACGGATAGGCCGACGGTCTAAGGCAGGGACCGCGGCATGAACCGTGACACCAATCACTGGCCTCATTAATCACATGCCGTACACGGGTGACCACTGTGGCCAATAGTTATTGGGTCACAGTGACATGAGCGATGTACGTGCCACACAAGAAAAATTCCCACTTATATTTGTTTTTGTCATTTAGGTCCTATGTATGAATATATATAAAAGGCTGCTTTTTAAATTATCACGATGGATGATTAACTGTTCATTGTTACATCTTCACCCTGCAGGCTATAAATAATGCCATTAAGAGTAAGATTCCATGTGTTGTAGTCGAGGGATCTGGACAGATAGCCGATGTGATTGCCAGTCTTGTGGATGCTGAGGGCACTTCTCTTGCTTCTTCAGCCATTAAGGAAAAGTTGGTTCGTTATCTGCCCCGCACTATATCTCGTTTGGCCGAAGACGATATGGAGACCTGGATACGATGGGTAGAGTATTCTTAAATTCCTTAAACAATGTACCAAGTATAGTTTTAGATTTTGTTGCAGATTTCAACTACTCTATTTTCTTTAAAATCCACAATTCACAAACATGAGCGTACCTTTAGGCCTCGTTCACACGGCTTATTTGTCTGCGGATTGGCGCCATACTCCGTGCCGGATTTGCGCTGCAGTACGGCGCCAATCCGTCGGAGTCATTACCTTAATCCACTGCTCTCATAGAGAACTATGGATTCCGTCGCTCCTCCCCGCTCGGCGAATCCGCCGTGGGGGGAGAAAGTGACATGCACATTATTTACGGCGCGTACGCGCCGTAGATAATGCATTGTCTATGGGGCCGGGGAGCGGCGCCCCCGCCGCGCTCCGGCCCGCCCACGTCCCGCCCCTTATTCACGACGGATTTGTGAGCGCACAAATCCGTCGGGAATAAGCCGTGTGAACACGGCCTTAAAGTAAATTTTCTTATTCTAACACCATGTAGTAGTTCGAATATAATGTACTGCTTTTAAAACGTATATTATAATAGTCGAAGCTCTTTTCTGCTGATTTATTTTAAACCGCCGTTAATTCCAAAGCACTGTACAATCAAATGGGGTTACATACATAACATATGTCAAACAAATGACTAACAACTAATACAAAGGGAGAGAAGACCCTGCCCGTGAAGGCTGACAATCTTCAAGGGAGGAGGAAAGAAACAGAAGGTGAGGGGCAGACATGTTTGAGGGGTAGTATAGGGGTATATATTATAATGTATATGTTTATGTTATGTGTGTGTGTATATATATATATATATATATATATATATATATATATATATATATATACATAACAAACATATATACTATAATATGTACAATATATGCCCCTATTCCAACCCTCAAACATGTCTCCCCCATGTATATATTAAAACCATATCACAAGGCATCATGGGAAGGGAGCTGAGAAGCTCAAACGCCCTCTGTTGGATGTAACAAATCCTCAATTTGCTTTTGACCCACTGGGTCTTTGGAAAGCAAAAGGGATGTTTATCACTCATCTGTATACAGCCGTTTCGGGGTGTTGCCCCTCATCAGTACAGAGCAGAGCGATGCTGGCTTGGCTAAACATCCCTTTCCAAAGACCCAGTGGGTCAAAAGCAAATTGAATGATTTGTTACATCCAGCAGAGGGCGCTTGAGCTTCTCAGCTCCTTTCCCATAATGCCTTGTGATATGCAGATGCTTCGTGGAGTGCAAAAGGGCAATTTCGAATCTCCACACGCCTATATAGGCGCTCTCCCTAAGGAAAGATCTTCCCTTTCTATATTAAAACCATAACATTCTGGTTGCCTGTAGCTTTCATGAGAGGGAGCTTAGCAGTTTATGATGACTTCCCATCCTGAATTATGTGAAGGGAAGCTGATAGGGGCTACCCAGATGGTATTTCATATGGAGCTTTGGATATATTTTCTTTGAAATGCATCAGCCTGTCAGGACTTTGTGTGGCCTGTGGTTGGAGGGGCATAAATCTGTATATATTGTTATAAACCGGCTCTTAGCTCCCTTTAATGCTAGTTCCCCCACCTGCCTTCTGTACGTCAGCTGATCTTTGTCTGTTTGAAGGGCAGGTGCATATCACTATTCCATCCTCCATGGATGGCAATACTCCAGCACATATTTAAGAGAATATTTTCAATATGTCCATTGCCCTGTCTATAGCAGCCTAGTCATTAGCAAACAGCTAAACAGCAAAACAGCTTCTTTGGTTTGACCTGGATATGCACCTGACTATTCACCTTGCCTGGTGCCTGTCCTGACCCTTTACTTGATCAGTCATGTGTATTGCCACACCTCTTGTACTGTATATCTGAACATCAGCTGTTACTATGGGAGACTGTGCTAGAGGTAGAAACCTGGGCAGGCTTGGACTGGCCCAGAGGGTTAGGGCCGGTTCACACGGCTTATTCCCGCGGTAATGGCGGGACGGATTTCGGCCGCAATTACGGCTTGAATAAGGGGCGGGGGTGGGGGCACTGCTCGCCGGCCCCATAGACTTTCATTATCCACGGCGCGTATCCCGCCGGAACAATGTGCATGTCACTTTCTCCCCCCGCGGCGGATTCGCCGAGCGGGAAGGAGAGACGGAATCCATAGTTCTCTATGAGAACAGTGATTTACCGTAATGGCTGGGACGGATTCCAGCCGTATTGCGCGCCGTACTGCGCTGCAATACGGCTGGAATCCGTCCCAGCACTTAGCCGTGTGAATGGCCCTTTACAGGGAAACCCTCACGGTGGGACCCTGAGCATGGCAGACCTAGGGTTTCTTTTAAAATGCATATACATTCTTGGGAGAGGCAGATAGAGAGAGGTTGAAAGAGGCAAAAAGCAAGAGGCTAGTACAGTAGCTGTAGTGTGGGCCCCCATAATTAGGTGTAGGGTGAACCCCCATAATTAACTCCACAGGTGGGCCGCCAGAACCAACTCCATTGGTGGGTCCTCAGAATCAACTTCACTGCTCGGTCCTAGGCACTGAACTTGGGAGTATCCTACAGCAAAGGCCAAGCATCCTTGGATTAAGGGTGAAAACCAAGTACTCCTTAGACTTCCCTCAGCTTAGCCAAACACAAATTTCATGAATGACCCAAGGAATTTGCCACTCGTCTGTAGTCAAGAAATAGTCTGTGAAATACACACAATGAGGGGCATCTATGAAAATTAGGTCCAAGACTTTCTTTGTTACCAGTCAGAGCTCCCCTTTCATTTTCTCAGAGCACTAACTGAAATGAAAGGGGCGCTCTGATTGGTTGCTATGGGCATCAAAGAATGTCTTTAGACCTAGACAGTTTTCATACATGAGGCCCAGTGTGTTGTGTTCCCTGGTGCTGGGTTTGTTAGATCAAAGAGTCCCATATTACAAAGGATGGAGGCATATCGCTGGTGTGTGACTATAAGGCCTCGTTCACACGGCTTATTTGGGCGCGGATTGGAGCCGTACTGCGCGCCGGATTTGCGCTTCAGTATGGCTCCAATCCGTCCCTGTCATTACGGTAATCCACAATTCTCATAGAGAACTGTGGATTCCGTCGCTCCTTCCCGCTCGGTGAATCCGCCGTGGGGGGAGAAAGTGACATGAACATTATTTATGGCACGTACGCGCCGTGAATAATACATTGTCTATGGGGCCGGCGAGCTGCTCCCCCGCCGCGCCACCACCCCGCCCCTAATTCAAGCCGTAACTGCGGGCGAAATCTGGCCCGCAATTACGGCTTGAATGAGCCGTGTGAACACGGCCTAAGAGTGCTGCATTAGAACCGCTAGTTAATAACAACTACTAATAAATGTATACCTCTTAATGAGAGCCACCAAGAACTGTACACCTATGTATGTGTTATTGTTATTCATCTGCAAAGACCGTTTCAGTCTGTTATTGCTGTACCATCTCGTCATACTAACATCATCTTGTAGAGGTTTTTAGCATCCCATACACCATTTAGATGTCAGTCAACTGGTGGCGGTCTGGAGGTTGTGAGCTAAACACATAATAAACGATGTCCAGTTCAAACTAAGTGCCTCCAGGTCTGCCTGGAGAAAGGGGTGCCAGTCAACTGGTCATTGCCAATGGCTTCAGGGAAGTCTCTGATCCATTCTTGCTTTCCCACAATTTTTAATGTCAGCTAGGTGCAAGATAACTTCTCACATGTCACAATGTGAATTCAAGGTAGATGCAGGAGAGCTCTTGGATTGTATCCAGAAGTTGCTGCTGGCTCAACCTCACTATCAGGTGGTTTGTTTGAAGTCTTCCATGTCTAAAGTATTCCAATCCACAATTCATGCTATCTATGCCTCAAGGTCTACATGGGTAAGGAGTTCCAGAAGCATCTCCTGGATCTCTGGCGGCATAGAAGCCTCCACGTCAGTAGATGGGTCTCTGGAGGCTCATGGACCCTGGAGTTGAACACTTGAGGTCCAAGAAGTATCGCTCATGGGAAATGGACAACTTGCTTCAGCATTTCTGCAAGAGAGCTGCAGTGCTGTGTTTGTTGTAGAGAAAGATAACGTAGTGGACCTAAGAAGTACAGGGTTTTCCCCAGTGGAGAATTGTGTAAATCTCACTACAGATGATAAAGGAGTGGTCAGAGGTTTAGGCTTAATTTTTTTCTTGCTTGAAATGGATAAGGCAGGTACTTGCTTTATTTGCTGCTGAAGAAAACAGCAGCCTTACTCCACCGTGCTCAAGCTATTTTCCTTTATCAGTATTTTTAAGTCAAAACCAGGAATGGGACCAAAACACAGAATTAGTGCAAGTTTTTCCCATGTACATTTTCTATATTTGTGTTGCACTCCTGCTTTTGGGTACTTATAGCAATACTGACCAAAATATTTTCATATGAAATTGGCCAAATAGATGTTAAAATGGCCTTGAGGCTTTTTCGAATCCCCTGTTGCACCTTTTCTATGGATGGACTTTTGATTTCAGTAATTCACGCTTATCATTCTTAGAAAATGTTACATTATGGAAAAAGTGGTTGCAAAGAAAGATGTAGCAGGTAAATATAGATTCACTCTTATCGCCCCATATCCTCAAATGTTTTTTGATCTCATTAAGTGGCCAAATGCTAGGCTAGTTGAAAGCACTATCGCAGATGCCAATTACAGCCCTCTAGACTGTATGCGTCTAATAATTATTTTTATAAAATGAATGAATTCTAAAGACAGGTTTAGCATCTGGGCAAAATCCGCCTCCGTTCCTATGATAGGACATAGTGTTCTTTCATTAGCTGAGTGTATAAGGCTATTAAAGGGCAGATATAACATTTTCTGCTTCTAATATGAGTACAAAATTGCATTCAAGTTCGACAGTATTCTAATAATTGCATTCTACTTCAACAGTACTCTAGAACATTAGTCATACAGTGAGTTCTTACAATTCCCATAATGTTGGGAAAAATGAATAGCCATTAAAGGTAATACATTTATTCATAGACATAAATCAGCTATCTTTAGAAGTAAGAGGAAGATTTACCTTTTGCAATGAACTGTTTGAAAGCATGCTCATATGTAGACAATAGTATTCTAGTCCACAAATAGACTACATATGACTGAAAACAGATCAAATACAGTAAAAAGTATTCTAAAGGGCATCCTGATCTCGCCCTGGCTTGCCCTGCCTAGGCAGAGCACCCACCCCCCACACGAACCTCATCCTGAACAATTCCCTGATAAACGGGTGACAAACAGAAGATAAATGGAAGACAAACAGGAAACAGATGCAAACAGACAACAGCTAGAGAATGGACAAACGGGCTGAGTTCACACCAGAAGTATACGCAGTACCAAAGGATAAGACAGGAGAGCAACCAGAAAGACGAGCCAAAATTTTTAAAAAACAGCTAAATCAACACAACAGAGCACAGCTAGGACACAGGATCACCAGCAGTGCCAGGAAGACAGGAAGAGTTTTAAATCCCCTTCCCCAGCCAGGGATTGGCTCAAGTGCTTAAAGGGGTTGTCTCATGTCAAAGTTTCATAGGATGCATGAACGAAATAATGCTGCTTTGCTCTGTCACTTCCTGGTCAAGTTGTCTGTAATTAGCACATGAGCTCTGTGTATTCAGACTTCTGCTAATTAGATAAATCTCATGCTGTCAGGACTAGGGAAGCTTCTGAGTTAAAGTAAACAGCAGTAATTACTGGCTTTTGTCTGAAAGATCAGATAACAAACAAGCCCTCACTGTCAGGAGTTCTGTGCTGCCGGAACCTATGTGATGACGTCGCCCCCTGCTATCAGATAGAACAAACAGCAGTGTGGGAAAAGTACAGAAGGTGATAAAATCACTTGTAGCTCCTTAACAAAACAAAATGAACATCGCAATATATTTGGAAAGCATCTTTATTTAGTGTTTCCTACATGTTGAAAGCTAATCTTTGTAGCGAAACAACCCCTTTTACCCACTAAGCACCAAACTGAACCCTGGCTGAGGCTGCAACAAATAATCCTTAAAAGGCCAGAAGCGCAGTCCTTACAAGCATAAAGGTATATAATATTGCCACTATAGAAAGCTTTTATGCAACTGCATTTGGAATATGCACTTCAGTTCTGGGCACAAGTTTATAAAAAGGATGTACTGGAGTAACAGAGAGTACAAAAAAGAGCAACCAAGCTAATAAGTTGAATAGAGCATCTTAGTTATAATGAAAAGGTAAAAAAAAATTAAACTTATTTAGTCTTGAGAAAATGGCTACAGGGAGACATGATTAACTGATGACTGTGAATCTGTGGAATCGCCACCCCAGGAGCTGGTCACAGCAGGCACAGTTGAGGGTTTCAAAAAAGAATTACATAACTACTTACTGCTAAATAATATTAATACGTATGTAGCTTTATTAAACATCTAAATCCAGTCTGATGGCAATTTAAGGATCAAGAATAAAATATTCCATTAGGGATGATTGGTTCATGCCTTCTGGGTTCCAAAGTCTGTATCAGTAGGGATAAGCGAAGTTTAAAAACTTTACTCCTCCTTTATCCACATCTTTTCCCACCCCTAGTTAAAGTTGATGGACATATGTCTTTTTTTAACTGTACGAACTGTGAAACTATGATACAATCTCTTTTTACCGCATGTGACTGGGTCTAACATTTTTAATATGTCTGTTTTATTAGTTTATCCCCAAAACTTATTTAATCATATTAGTCGTTGTCATATAACAGGCATTTAAGTTGAGGTAGTGGAGTAAACGGCACTAGTCCTGTGATGATTTGGGTTCTATTCTTTGCAGATTAAAGAGATAATGGACCACTTGCATCTTCTGACTGTGATAAAGATGGAGCAAGCCGGAGATGAGATTGTCAGTAACGCCATTTCTTATGCTCTTTATAAAGGTATGCCAAAAATTTCTGGAATCTACTATCAGTTTATTAATAAGGAAAAAAAAATTATTTGTAGTAGCATGTCCAATATTAAATATCTAGATATATAAAATAATTGGTGGTTTATTTCAAAATAACCAACAGGAATTCTGAAGACAATATAGAAACAAAATTCCATGCATGAAAGTACCATGTCACCAGCAACTGAGAATGGAATTATCTAAATATTGTAATTTCTGACTAGGTTATCATAAACTGATATTGTTGTGGTTTCAGGTTCTGATGGAGTCCCTGTCCACAGCTGTTAATACAAAAAAGAAAAAAGCTGGTTAACCAGACAGCGGTATGGGATGCACGGGCCAGTGATGAACCAAACCACAGACATTTATATAGAGAAAACAAAAAATGGCCAGCTTCCCAATAAAAATCTTTCTATTTTTTTCAAAATATGTTTTATTAAAACATTTTGTATGGATATAACAAACATCTACAATGTATATTAGAATTTCGTTCTATTAGGTATGCAAAAATAAAGTAATATGGTATACTGTAAATTAGTGTACACATAAAAACAATAGGAAATAACGTTACCATCATAATAAAAAGGGTAACTACGAGTAACCTCCATCAATAATAGAAAAGAGAAATGAAAAGGTTGTTGACATAATGGAAATACTAGTAGTATAATGTTGTACCGTGTTAGCCATGAAAAATTGTAGAAGATCGAAGAAATCAGGCAATGCCTTTTAGAGGCTGAGTATATTTGATGGTGAGCTTTCGAGAGTACTAGCTCCCTTCTTCAGACATGGTGTTATGCAAGAAACTGAAAATGCACAGACTTTTTATACACAAAAGACATGGATCTTCAAAGGATCTTAACCCCATAATTCCTCCAAAGAAAAAAAATATTACTTTTCATTTTTCTCCTCCTCGCCTTCTAAGAGCCATAACGTTTTTATTTTTCCACCTATATAGATACATGTGGGCTTTTATTTTGCGGGACTAGTTGTACTTTCTCCGTATTCAAAAGAGCTTTATTGAAGTTGAATAGGATATGTAAAAATATTTACATGAAATAAAAATAATGCTTATGCTTTCCTCAAAATGCAGCGAGAGCATATAACAGAAAACATCCTACGAAAGTTAGTTACAAACGAATCAAGGCAGTATAGTGGGACTAGTTGTACTTTCTAACGGTGACATTTGTCGTACCATAGAATATACTGGGAAACCGCAAAAAAATTCTAAGTGGGGCAAAGTGTGAAAAAAATGTACTTGCACCATGTTTGCGGGGGTTAATATGCATCCGGCAATACCAAACATGTAGGGTTTCCGTTATGTTTTGGTACCGTAAAAAATTCCAAACATTTTCTATTTTTGAAATTTGCGCCACGGCGCCATTTTATGTGACCAATAACTTTTTTGTACTAACACCTACGGACGTCAGTGAGGGGGAATTTTTTGCGGGCTGAAGTGTACTTTTATCGCTAGCAGTATGGAATGCATGCGACTTTTTTAAATCATTTTTATTCCATTTTTTGAGTAACGCAAAATGACCAAAAAGCGCAATTTTGGCGTTTGGAATTTTTTTTCTTCTATGGTGTTCAGCGTACGGGATAAATGATGTTATATTTTTATAGATCGGACTTTTTCGGACGCGACGATACCAAATATGTGTAACTTTTTTATTATTTTAATGATTTTATTTGTAAAATGGGGAAAGGGGAGTGATTTGAACTTTTAATACTTTTTTTTGTACTATAAAACCTTATTTATTTATTTTTTTTACTTTAACATTTAGTGCCCCTATGGTGCTTGACCACTAGGGGGGCGCGATTGTTAATACCACCTAATGCATTGCCTATGCAATGCATTAGGGTGTACAAATATGGCGGTTTCCCCACTTCCTGTCTGCGGACGGAAGTAGGGCAAACCGGCCAGTGTAAGTGACGGGAGCCTTCACAGGGCTCCCCACCACCGTGTCTGGTCGTCGGATCGGCGCAGCATAGCTGCGCTGATGCCGATGATCGTGACGATTAGTGCGCGGCACCGATCGGCGTTCATTCAGACGCCGCTCGGCGTTCAGTCAGACGCCGCGGCCAACGTTGCCGCGGTGTCTGATGGGTTAAACAGTGCCAGCGGGCGGAGCCACCCGCCGCCGCTGTTACTGCCAGGCGTTAGTGGCGATTAGCTGCTAACACCCGGCGGCTGTGCGGGGGGGTCGCAGAGCGATCCCCCTCCAAAGCCCCTTAGTGGCCCTGGACCGTACTCATACGCCCAGGGTCGTTAAGGGGTTAAGGAGCTAAAATCTTTAAAAATAACGAAATGCAATTTAAGTAGTTAATTACAACAGGTCAAGAATTACTGATCCCTCCTGTCATGCCTGTCATTCACCCTATTGTCTCTTGTTTCAATAATGCTTCCATTTATCCCACGTCTTTCAAATAGAAGAGGATTGTCCTAACCCACATGCTATCAGTCCCTCCATCTCTGCATTAAACTGAATGCAGTTGCAAATTAAAGCAATGTTGGGAAGTTTGTAACTTTTCCAGTTTCTAGCCACTTGAGCTCCAGAGACTGTTAAAATATGTGCAATGAGGAAAATGTCCACTGTTGGTATTTCATCCAGTTGTAAGGAAAGCAGGAGACCATGGATTTGGGTGAACTAAATAAAACCTTTTTTATGAGATCAAAAGCGGATGACCAATATGGTCTGATTAAGTCACATTCCCACCAGGAGAGCACCCAATGAGGTTTTACACCTCCAACAAATATTAGTAGCTGAATCATATATTTTCACAAGACGGTAAGGAGTGAGGTACCATCGATATAACATTTTTCATGGTTAGCACACTTTGAGGCTGTATGGATGAGAGTGAACACAAGATACCATTGTTGGTCAGAGAAGGCAATCTGTAAATCTCTTTCCCACTTGTTAACATGAGAAAGATCATGAAGCCTTGGTTTATAAACAAGTAAAATCGGGTAATAGAGAAAGAAAAATCATAAAAAGAGGACAAATAAAATGCTCTCTAAAAGACAGCATTCTATTGGTCCTATTTTTTGTTTCATTACTATCTGATTTTATTTTGGATTAAAATAAAATTATTTTTAGTGGGAACCTGGCCATTTTTTGTTTTCTCAACATATGCCCACAGCTATTATATTAGCAACTGTTATGTTAAAATGCCAAGACCTATCTCAACAGCAGCACAGGAGCTCTTCTGTGACCCTTCTTTGTCACGTTCTGAAGTTTTGTAATTGCCCAGAAGTCCAAAAATATTGGTTATTAATTCGGTAGCCATTGTGTAGCCCTCCACCATTTGCCACTATGGCAGTGATTCTATAAGAACAGGCTCTACTGTGGTCCGCGGTGTGGCATTCACTGTCCGAACTTCACAACATGGGACAGCCCTGTTCCCTTATTTGTATTCATTTAACTATACTCATATCAAAGAGGATAAAGGGACGTAGGTTACAGCAGGGACCCAGAGCTGACGCTCAAACAGCACCAATGATAGTACTATAAAGTCTGCTGCATAAAACTATAGTGAAACCTTTTCTTTTAATTGAAACAGTTCTAACATTTTCCTAATGTAAGTTCATTATCATAGCGTTTAGCACAAATGAGCAGGATAAGGATAACTGGAATGCTCAGCTGAAACTTCTCCTGGAATGGAATCAGCTGGATTTGGCCAGTGAGGAGATCTTCACTAATGACCGGAGATGGGAGGTACGTAACCTCACAATTTCAGTATATTTAACTTATTTGTCTTGTAAAATATAAAATGGTCCATAATGAAGCTTATGTAGGTGTGTTTGGGAAACAGCAGGAAAATTACAGAAGGTATACTTGGAAAAAAAAACATATGTACTAGTGCATCTCAAAAAATTTGAGCAGCACTGAAAAGATAATTGATATCAATAATTTAAGTCAAATAGAGAAACCCATATATTGTATAGACTCATTACAGTATGAATTACAAGGTTTAATATAATACATGTGTGAACCCTATAACAAAAAGATAGTCCTGGAGAACCCCTTTAATTTTCAATCATATTCTTATTTTTTGTGATGCACTAGCCCAATACACTTTTTTTTCTTATTTCTTTATTATTCTAGCCTTGATTGAAGTAAATTAGTTGCAGTTTCCCGGTATTGGCTACTAGATGATCTATACACTAGTGCCTCAAGTTACAAAGGCCTCAAGATGCAAAATTTTCACCATATAATCGTATCTGGAACATTATATCTTGAATTTGCGCTCACCATAATAAACCACAGACACTGCTGATCTGCGGCTCATGTTATTAACTTGAAGATCCAACCAATTATAATGAACATTTTATTTGTAAAACCCCTGTATTAGTGAAGATTATGCAGTGATTGACGTTCTAGTAACGCCTCTCTACAGTAAGGTGCTTTACTATATGTTCTGTACTGCTCTTTACATGTTCCAGGATGAGTGGCTCCTTTGGGAACCAGGTTGAGGTGGCCACATTTTGTCCATTTTGCATTTTAGAGCTTCGGACCTAATTACTAGTTTTCCATATGATTCAAACATACAATGGCCGTTTTAGAACCAATTAATATTGTAGGTTGAGGGACTACTGTACATGGTTAAATGATGCTTATAGAGATTACACCAAACTATTTATATGTTGATGGCATACCACAGTTTCTTAATCAGATATAACAATCTACCTTTAGTGGTTCATATTATTGCCCACTTTGTGTAGTATTATAGTAGTTACAGCTGCTTTAGTAAAAAAATAAATAAATAAATAAATAAAAAAAAAAGGTCCTAAAAATCACACTGCATTTGGGCACTATGTTTAATACGCCTATAAATTACCATTAGTCATACATTTGCCAAAAGTTTCCTTCTGGCATAAATTTGTGCACTATTTATTGGTATATTCTTGATCCTAAATTCTTGATACTATCAAAAAGCTGCAGCTACACTTTTCAGTTTAACTTTATTCAAAAGAAACATATATTCCACTGTTCTGCTAATAATTGTCAATGGCAGATTTAGGGTATGTGCAGACGGCATCTTGGATACGTTTTTGCAATACGTAAAACGTATTGTGTCAAATGCATCCAAAAAACGCACCACAAATTGTGATGAGTTTTTGGATGCGTTTTCTGGACTGCAAAACCGTATCCCTATTGTTTCTATGGGATTTTCAATGTGTAAAACGGATCAAGAATTGACATGTCAATTCTTTGAACGCATTAGTGTTACGTAATGCAAAAACGTATGTAAAATACGAAGAAACGACGATATGTATTTTACATTGAAATCAATGTAAATCACATTGTTCAATACGTTTTGGGGTCCGTTTTTCGGTACGTAAAACGTACTCAAAAGCATATTTAGCAAACACCCTGTGAACAAACCCTTATGCACATAGGCCTAGAGTTGTATACATCTGCGGCATACATTTGACAAAACATTTAAAATATAATGCCTGTATTTGACATAAGCCTAACCATTGGATGCGACAACTTCTTTAAGTCACAACTGTGTTTGGGGCACTTGTCGCCTTTACTCTTCTCTTACTCTTCCTAGCAATTTCTAAAAATTATTTTTCTGCAGATGGGGATAGTACAATGTCTAAAAATGAAAATCTGTGGTCCAGTCTAAGACATGATTGGAGTAAAGGGAAGAAAACAAAAAAGCAGTCAGAAAACCTTTCTTATTTTACCATTTATGTTGTTTTATGTTTAATGCACCATGAATTTAACAGTAATAGAATTGTAATTAACATGCATACAAGAATGTTGCATTCTACATCTTGTCCATTGTATACAACCGGTAAAATTTTTTAGGCAGATATGGAAAAAATGCTAAAGATTAGAAGACTGTCAAAAATAGACATGTTAATAGTTTATTTTCTATCAATGAACAAAATGCAAAGCTAATAACAAAAGGACATTTAAAATCAAACCAGTGTTTGGTGCGACCTCCCTTTTCCTTCAACACAGCATCAGTTCTTCTAGGTACACCTGCACACAGTTTTTAGAGGAACTCGGCAGGGAGGTTGTTCCAAACATCTTGGAGAAATATCCACATATCGGGGCTCTGAGATCAGAGCTATGTGGAGGCCATATCATAATTTCCAAGACTCCTTGTTCTTCTTTACATTGACGATAGTTCTTAATGACTTTGGCTGTTTATGGAGTCGTCCTGCTGCAGAATAAAATTAAAGTATAAACTTATTAACACTTCAATTTTTGAAAGCATCCTTATTTTGCAGCATTTTTTCACAACTGCCTAAAACTTTTGCACTGTGCTGTATATCAGTATTCAGTGCACACGTCAGAGGTACAGAGAGCCAAAGTCTTCAGCATTAATCCTGTGCTTTTCTGTACTGATAGAAAGTGCTATTTCTTCATTTTCTCCTTTCCCATATTCTTGTTCTTTGATTATTTTCTTTCTTCTTTCTTCATTTCTTGATCTTTTATTGTTACTTTTAGTTCATTAGTCTCTCTTTATTTCTCTGATCTTTCCTTTTCTTATTTTTCACAGTCAGCAGACTTGGAAGATGCAATGTTTGCCGCATTGGTAAAGGATAGGCCAAAATTTGTTCGTCTTCTCCTAGAGAATGGTTTGAATTTACGCAAGTTTCTTACCAGTGAAATCCTCAGTGAACTTTTTTCTCAACACTTTAGTACTCTAGTATTTCGTAACTTGCAGATTGCCAAAAATTCTTACAATGACTCTTTACTCACCTTTATCTGGAAGATGGTTTTGAACTATCAACGGAATCGGAAAGATGATAGGAATAGCTGTGACGAATCCGAGATTCAGGTGAATGACCGCAATACGTTTAGTACATACAAGTTGTAACTGGATGTACAGATAAATGTAAATCTATCGGTCTCTACAAAATGCATAATTGTATATGTCAGTGTAAGGTTGATGTATATGAAAACTGAAGATTGGTCATAAAACGCTTTTATTATTCTTACACCACGGTCGGTTCACATTATTATGACCACTTACCACTTTCTACATTGGCAGCTGGAAGCTCATGAAGAAAGTCATGTGTCGTGAGCTGGTTTAGTGGGTATACTGTATCAGGTGTGCAGCAGGCTGTCCGCACATATATTCCTTAATGCTGTCATTGGTAAAAGAGCTGACTTATCAGAGTTGCAAAAAAGGGATGATTATTGGCTTTTGAGACAAAGATGGCAGTATTTCTTAAACTGTGCAGTTGGTGGAGCAGCACACCACCAAAACAAACCAGAGAGCTACCAGACGTGTCTATAACAACAGTTCAGTGAACCCCACTGCATGTGGGGCTCCGAAGCAAACGGATGGTCACAGCACTTTTGCTAACGAAGTTGCATCAACAGAAAAGCCTTAAATTTTCATGTTAGTATTGGAATAGGACCTTCACTGATTGACAAAGGTTTGTCTTCTCCGATAATTTACATTTATTGCTTCATGTAATGGATGCATGTTGGCGTGTCATGCAAGAAACATCAGAGAACAAACACCCTGCAACCATTGCAGGAAGATTGGTGGTGACAGCGTTCTGGTCTGGGGAATGCTTTCTAGGCATTCTCTGTGGCAACTCAATCATGTTGAAGGCAATCCTGAGGTGAATGGAATCTTCAAGCAAGACAATGCAGCAGGTTACACAGCTAGAAGTGTCTGGTATTGTTTGTAAGAGCATGACCAAGAATTCCAAGTACTACCCTTCCCCCCGAACTTCCCAGACCCATTTGTGGGACCACTTCGATTGTCAGGTTCACTCTATAGATCCTCCAGCAGCTGTGGGATGCAGTCAGCATGGCTCCAGATACCTGTGGCAACCTTCCAGGACCTTACTGAGTCATTCCCAGATGGTCTAGCTGCTCTCTTTGCTGCTTATGGCAGTTACAGATGGTATTATCTGGTGGTCATAATAATGTGACTCGACAGTGTATATCAGTGTTGTTTTTTAAATGCAACAATGCAAAAAAAATAGGTTTCAATCTTTGTTTTTTTTTATTTAATCAGGACCTGACTCCAATAATAAAGCATCCTATTCAGGTTCTATTTATATGGGCCATACTGCAGAATAAAAGAGAACTATCCAAAGTAATATGGGAACAGGTAAGATCACTGTAATGTATATAGGCCTTCCCATTTAATTATATTAATTGCAGTCTTGCTTGTTCTGTTCTAAATTCACAGTTTGGTTATATCTACAGTATACATGGCAACAATGGTGGAAACATCAAGTTTGACATTTTTACATATTTTGTGCTTAATTTAATATCTATCTGCAGGGGCGTCGCTAGGCAGTATCATTCGGGGCAGAAGCCCCGGATGTAAAGCCTTCTGCCCCAATGATTAGTTTCTCACTCTCTCTGCTCGCTGCAGTGAGAAGCTCCCCCCAACCTCCAGAACTTCACCACTCTCAGGAGCGAGAGCAGCCCCTCCTCTTCTGTGCTCCTGCTCAAGCCCTCCCCGGAGCAAACAGCACCGACAGCAAGGTTCCCTGCCTCCTCCTGCCGGCTCCTGCAGCAGTTTCGTCGGCCCCATCACTATGGAAACCAGAACGAGCTTCTGGTTTCCTCAAGTCTTCCAGAGCTGCCTAAACAGCCCAGGAGCTTCTGTACCGTGACAGTGACCCTGCAAAGGTATGTCCTGGGCAGGATGGAGGGCTATGCCCCTACCTCACATGTCTATGCTAAAATTTCTGGACCCGTGTCACAGAGGTACAGTATATTAGTATATACATCCCCAAAGGGTCAGTATATACACAAATGTAATACACAGATAAATATTGGACATTGTATATACTGTTCCTGTGTGTATATTGCAGTATATATATTTATATCACACTACACCACTATATGTTACATATATATACACAGACACATGTACTTCACACAGGGACAGTATTTTACTAAAATGTAACACCCAGATAAGTATTATACAGTATATACTATCCCTGTGTAAAAGTACAGGGGTTGTGTATATATATAAAAATGGTGTAGTGTGTATATAAACATATATATATATATATATATATAATATACTGTAATATACACACAGGAATAGTTTTATACACATGTCCAATATTTACCTGTGTGTTGCATTTGTGTTTTACTGTTCCTGTGTGTAACAGCTGAGTAGGTGTCCATCTGCAGTGAGATAAGTCTGATGTATTAAAGTGGTCAAGCAAGTAAAAATTGAAAAAAACAAACACAAAAAAACACATAATAAGCTTTTCCCCATTCAAATGCTTGTCAATGAAAATTAAAAAAAGTACACATATTTGGCATCACTGTGTGGCGTATAAACCCTGTGCTATAAAAACTGATATTTTACCCCCTCCATTGAACACTGCTACAAAAATAAAAAAATAAAAACATTTTTGTTCATCCCACTGTGCAAGAAATTTAATAAAAAAACAACCAAAAGTCCCATGAGCCTCAGAACAGCACCAATGAAAAAAAAATATGGCTATTAGAAGAAAAAAATGGAAAACAGCTGTGTTATTTAAAGGAGTTAAACTACATCACCACATATACTGGATTTTTTAGACTATAAGAGGCAAATTTTGTGCCCCCCAAATTTGGGAAGAAAATAAGGGGACAATGCTGTAGGCCGTGGCTGGGAGGATTTGGGGGATGTTGTCTGAGAGACCATCAGTAAGGGAGTCAAGAGCTGAGTCTTTGCTGCTGGAAGCTAGCGGGGGTTTTTAATTAACCCCTTCATGCATATGGCTGTCCCTGAACATCTAAATGGCATGAAGGATGTATAAAGCGGGCTCACACGCTAAGCCCACTCTATGCATGGCAGACAGCGACTGTTCCTTACACTCGCCACTAACAAAGGGCCCGTGCCCCGAATGTTTTAGGACCCTAGCAACGCCCCTGTCTATCTATCTATCTATCTATCTATCTATCTATCTATCTATCTATCTATCTATTATCTATCTATCCCATATCTTTGTCTAATCTAAACTATCTATCTATCTATCTATCTATCTATCTATCTATCTATCTATCTATCTATCTATCTATCCCATATCTCTATCTATCTATCTTTCTATCTATCTATCTTGCTTATAATAGGGAAACAACATTTTTTTGATGGTTTTCATGCATTCCCAAAATATCCGTCATAACTGAGTTGGTATTTGAAGGTGTTCCTAACTTAATTAATACACTAAAAGACCTGTTCCCGTCACGGATATTTATGACATTAATTCTAGTACATCAGGATATGCCACATATGTCTGATAGGTGTATGTTCCTCTCTTGGGTCTTTCACTGATCTCCAGAGCAGAGTCTTCCAATCTCAGTCCTGCATTTAATTGAAATTGGCTCAGAAAGGGGTATATCTCTCCTTGGGGAGAGCACTGTAATGTCTTGTGATATGCAGATGCCTAGTGGAATCCAAAAAGGCAATTTCAAATCCCTATATGGTGCTCTCACCAAGGAGAGATATTCCCCTTTCTGAGTCACTCATTGCCTCCCACCCAGCCAGCCAGTACACTCTGCTCTGCGCTGATGACCCCGAAACAGATGTATGTAGATGAGTGATACTAACTTGGCTAATATCCCTTTTGCTTTCTAAAGACTCAGTGAGTCGGAAGCAAATTGAGGATTTGTTACATCCAATAGAGGGTGCTCGAGCTTCTCAGCTGCTTTCCCATAATTCCTTATGATATTTTAAATTGGGCTGTGATACAGTACCACCAATACAATGCAAACACAGCCTATAGACAAAAGTGGTGCTGTTTAGAAAGAAAAGTCATACCCTTTTTCTAATTTTGCACAACCCTTTTAGGTCTAGCTGTATAATTTACTATACTTGATTCTCCCATTACTTTCCTGTGAAGATATCTTTCAAATGAGAATAATAAGATGAAAAATAAAAAGCTATCATAATTGACAAAGTCATTCTTTATTTTTGTGATACTGTTTAGTGCTGATGTCTTCTGTTGGAAATAGTACTAGAATATGTAAACAATGTTTAATTCCAGACAAGGGGATGCACTCTGGCTGCCTTGGGAGCAAGCAAACTACTCAAAGGCTTGGCCAAAGTAAAAAACGATATCAATGCTGCTGGGGAATCCGAAGAGATTGCAAATGAGTATGAAATCCGAGCCGTGGGTAATGATTACTGCATTGCATTGATTAAGAGCTATGTTCATGGTGTAATTAAAGCAATGTCTTGCATAAACAATCTTATTGGAAGTATGCATTTAATCAGCAGTAGCATACCTGTACCCAAGGGATAATGTTTTAGCTCGGTCTTTATACAATTGTTCCTTGGCTAGACTGACTATTGATGTGCAGAAGAATCGGATGAAACGAGTCAAGAGAATAGTATAGTATTAATATTTTATTTATGTAATGAAGCAAAGTCTTAAAGGTTCCCTTAGGTATACACAGCACTTATACTATAAAGCTGCCACTCAGTTATTTTGATACAAGACATGACTATATAATGCAAATGTAATTATCTATGTAATTTGTTTGGATAAATAGCTGATTTAAATCACAAATAGCAGTAACATAAAAAACATATTTAAACATACTGTATTCTTTTCCACTAGAGCAACATAACACTAGTTTTCAAAACCAGAATACGCACTTAAAAACTGCCCCTGCAAAATATTACATTGGGTTAGTAATCTACAAAAGTATTAAATAGAAGTAAGATTTTGAATTATTACTAATCTACAAATGGGAATCAATAACCGAAAAAAAGGGGCAAAAATAAAATACGAATGGAGACTTAGACCAAATAGAAAAACCAACAATATTCTCCAAATAAGATATAAACCAATCAATTTTATTCACATATATTTGAAAAAGAATCAAAAGACATACAAAAATGTTAAAATGTATCTCAATACCCAAAGATAAAACCGATAACACCCTCCAACCAAAACATAATCAATGAGCATACAAATATAACTAGGGAAACATTATATGAGTAATGAAAGAGATAATATTAATGTTATATTATATATCCATGAAAAATATAGGAAATAAATACTTAACCCTGGGCTGACTCGTGTGTGGATGGGAGAAACCGGCACCCCGACGCACGTTTCGCTTTGCGCTTTGCGCTTCTTCTTCTTCCCCTTTGAAGAAGGGCAAAGCGAAACGTGTGTCGGGGTGCTGGTTACTCCCACCCACACGCTAGTCAGCCCAGGGTTAAGTATTTATTTCCTATATTTTTCATGGATATATAATATAACATTAATATATCTCTTTCATTACTCATATAATGTTTCCCTAGTTATATTTGTATGCTCATTAACTATGTTGTTGTTGGAGAGTGTTTTCAGTTTTATCTTTGGGTATTGAGATACATTTTAAAATTTTTGTATGTCTTTTGATTCTTTTTCAAATATATGTTAATAAAATTGATTGGTTTATATCTTATTTAGAGAATATTGTTGTTTTTTTTTAGAACACAAGGCTACTGAGTTCTAAAGGGTAAAAGCTTATTATTTACTTAGGTAAACAAAGTCCATTACTAGAGGTAAGACTGCCAGAAGTGACTCACCATGGTCAAATTGACTGACAGCAACTAAAAGCAATAAAATAAGAGACAGAGGAGTGAGAGGTGGGGAGTGGTGGCTGGGGTCCAGATAAATTTGGGTACTCTAAGAGGAGTCTTTATCTCCTGACCAAAGCAAAATCAAGATAGCAATGTATAATAATCTTCATTTACCTTTCTCTACATGTTATAAGCTAATCATTGTAGTGAGAAAACCCTTTAAATGCACAAAGCAGGACAACTGCAACTGTCCAGGGGCTTTTTTATCTCCACATTATATGAACCCATGAGGCCAGTAACAAATTCCATAGCAGATGGAAGTCCAAGAAGCCAGGGCCAGGAAATAGAACAAACCTCTCATAGTTGCTTCACATACACATGGAAAATATCTGAAAATGTGTCTTCTCAATTTGTTCTCATAATTTATTAAATAGCGTATTTATCTATATTTACATATTTTTCATTCTTTACATATTTCTTCTTACAGAAAACATATTATAAAAATCTGTGACTGGAATAGTGTCCGAAGTTTTTTTAGTCCATTTCCTTTGCAATGTCCTTTTTGCAGTTCATGCTCCTACAGTCTGAAGCAGACACACAGCTGAAGCAGGATGTTTCGGGGTACACCCCCCTTTGTCGCGCTTCAGCTGTGTGTCTTCTCCAAGACTGTAGGAGCACGAACTGCAAAAAGGAAATTGCAAAGGAAAGGAAGGTCCTAATTAACATACTTAGCGTAAAATCTGTGGAGGATTTTAAAGAAAGTTCGATAACTTGATATATTGATCTTGTAGGGTATGTCTAGTAAAATTTACTTGTCGGATTCTGCCATAGAAAACCACGCCGAGTATTTCATATAGTATTGCATGTGGATTTAGGGTTTATTTATTTGTTCATACCCGTACTTTACAGTCAGAAACAGATCCCATTATGTGGTTTTGGATGTGGATCTATGTTACACCCACATGCAAATGTTTGGGGTGCATTATACACAAGGGGCCACATGTATGAAACGGTTTTGGGCTAAAACTCACTTTTTTCCCCATAGGTTTCTATGGGGAAAAAAGTGAGTTTTAGACCAAAACCATTTTATACATGTGGCCCAAAGTTTTTAGCCATCCTCATTGACATCAATAGTAAATTTCATGTGTTTTCTGTCCAAAGACGGAAGCTAATTTTTTTTACAGCGCAAACCCGCCGAAAATACGCATTGTATGAACTATCACATGTATTTTCTGTTAATGTCAATGGGGGTGATTTGCTTTCAGTTGTAGAAGACTATTTCAAGTCGGAAATCTCGTGGATTCCAACTTGAAATACTTGTGTGGACCTAAGGGTGAGTTCACATGGCAAAGACAAAATACTGGTTGTCAAACCCCGTCTGGCGGAAAATCTGTGTAGTGTGGACTGCCGCACGGATTTTCTATTTAAATCAATGTAAAAGGTTGACAGTCGGTTTACAGACGGTTTTCAAATCCCGAACTTTTGAGATATGCTCTGTTCTGTTACTACTTTGAAGTACGTAGGAAGTATGAGATGTTGTGGTTGGGATCCTCCATGGATCTTTATTCACCCCTTGTTGGAAGGCCATTCCAAGCACTTTATGTTGCACGGTCCAATTAGGAGTACACAAGAAAGCTGAGTTAAATTGATTTGCCATTTTCCTTCCTGAAGAATGATGGGAGTAAATCTCAGCATTTAATAATGAACTGACTATATATTATACCTGACTATAACTATGTTATTGGCTTAGAATTGTTCACAGAGTGTTACAGTAATGATGAGGATTTGGCAGAGATGCTGCTAGTCTATACCTGTGAAGCCTGGGGTAACAGTAACTGTCTTGAGATGGCGGTCGAAGCTAAAGATCAGCAATTTATAGCTCAGCCGGGGGTACAGGTAAGAGACATAGTAATCTCAAAATGAGGATGTCTAAGATCTGTTGATAAAAGTTTTTTATATTAATTTTCTATTAGTATATCAAGCTATTCTGGTACGAGTTCTTATATTATACACGATGATACATTACATAAACTACTCTCCTCAATAATAAAACTGCAACAGCAAAAAGGACAAGCTGGAAGGTTATTCAAATCAAGAAAGTAGCAGGTGTCACAAATCTGCAAGTGATCAGATTTCAGACACCTAGCTTCAGTCTGTGGCATGTAAAGTGGGGGAGAAGGTGTGGAGGCAAAGGTGGGGGGGGGGCGAGCCAGATAGGAAGCAAATTTTTTTGGCCACATGAAAAAATTGTAAGCTGATTATGTATATTTATGTATGCAGTATATATCTAAAGTGTGATTCTCATGTACAGGTAAGAAGGATTTAACTTGTTATGTATTTTAGAAATCAGAGGCAGACAGTGCTGCTAGGTCAGCAGCCTATGCATGTGCAGACAGGGGGAGGAGCTGTAGGTTTACACAGCTAAAAGGAAGAGCCTGTCAGTTCTGGAGTTAGTTAAGTTCTGAGTTCTGTTACAATAAGTTCTTATTTGTGTTCCAGCAAAAAAGGGAGATCACTGGCTATTAGCTGGCAATAGGTAGGGCAGGCCAGGGTAGAACAACCGCCTCACTCACAGAAAGCCTTCTAGAGAAGGGAGCACTAGGGATAAAGAGAGGAGTGAGCACAGACAGCATGTTTGATAGTACAAGGAACTGCCCTGAAAGTGTGGAATCAAGGCCTGAACAGTTAGTCCTGGGTAGCGTTCAGGAGGGTATCATACGGGACTTTAGGGCATGGTCTAGTCCCAGAGGCTGGAGACGCTGGCGGGAGGCTAGTTGCGGAGATACTGAGGAGGAAATTGTCTAGGGAACAGGATATCGTACTGTGCTGAAGTAACATGTACCTTGTGGCAAGAAAGAACATGTAACATATATAAAAATAAGTGCCATGAGTAATAGCCTGAGGATTTCCGAGAACACCTTTTGGGTCTTTTTAATATAGCCCTGGTGTACCACACCACTCCCTACTCTCATCATCCACACCAACCACTCGCAACCTGAACATCTTACAGTGTGATGACTCATTTGTTGATGTGACAGTTATCACCACTTGTTCAGACCCAAGAGGGACAGAAGGCTTGAAATGAGAGGCCTTGGATTATCACTCCAGCAGATTACTACACATCTAGGCCTGGATGTCGGCACTGTTTAACATTGTGTGCCCTGGTAGTTGGGAGAACAAAGATGAACTGGAATGACAGCAAAGAGGTGTGGGGAGGCGAACCCCAGCAATGACAGATCGTAGTGATCTATTCTGTACTGCAAATGATATGAGAGCCCAAACCAGACACAAGCCAGACATCCAGCTACAGATTCCATTGACCTAACACCACAGCTCTCAAAGGCTGTCATGGTGTACAGCAAGAAGGTCTGCAGCATCTCCGGACTTGTCTCCGATTGAGCACATCTGGAACATCATTGATCGGCAATTGCCAGCAGCAAGTATTGAGTTGCATGCCCAGTGCATGCAGTGTGGCATAACATTCTTCAGTCAACCATAAATAACCTCACTAATAGTATGCCAAGATGTGTAAGTGCATGTATTACTGCATGAGGCACTCATACTCAGTACTAAATAAATTGAGATGTTTTGAGTATCTTGGCCATTTCCATAATTCCAAGACCTTTTTCTTCTTGCTGTTGCAATTTCAGTGTTAGTTTTCCTTTTTTTCCTGAGAACAGTCTTAAAGGGGTTGTCTCACCTCAAAGTTTCATAAGATGCTCTGTCACTTCCTGGTCAAGCTGTCTGTAATTAGCATATGAGCTCTGTGTATTCACTCCGTGTATTCAACTCCATGTGTTCAGACCTCTGCTAATTTGTCTAGATTAGGTCAGAAGCTTCTCTGAAACTGCTAGCAGGAGATTTATCTAAAGCAAACAGTACTAATTACCGTTTTTTGTCTGAAAGATCAGATAACACACATGCTCTCACTCTGGTTACCTGTGACCTGTGTGATGACGTCACCCCCTGCTTTCAGATAGAACAAACAGCAGGGGGAGAGCAAATAAACAGGTCGGTCACTTGGGGAACCAAATAGAGCCAGGAGGTGATAAAATCACTTGTAGCTTCTTAACAAAAAAGATGAACAAAGCAATATATTTGGAAAATGTCTTCATTTAGTGTTCCCTACATTTTGAAAGCTATTCTTTGTAGTGAGACAACCCCTTTAACTTTGCCTTGAACTACTAAATCAATTGTGTCACAATAGGTTCTCCACAACAAGTCTTGTATTGTACTGTACTGATTGGATGCTAGATTTAGTACTAATGATCTAGGACATAGCAGAACTTTTTTAGCCGAATGCATTGCTATAGTGCCCCATCAATCAGCTTTGCTAAAAAAAAGTAAATGCTATGATCGGTATTCAGTACGTGTCTGTCTTGTCTGAAATCTTAGGGCGACATGTATGATCGGGTTTTTCACCCTTTTCTGGCATAAAATGCCCCTAAGTGAGCCGGCTACGATGTCTAATGCGCCTAATGAGTGTGTTAGTCGCATTGTTCGTAAGACGACACTTTCTAATACGGCTAACATGAGGGGGCGTTTTGGGAGCATTCTGGGGGCGTCACACCACATTTGAAATATTAGTCATATATATGAATGTGGTTCAGCAAAACTAGGTCCATTACTGCTCGAACAGGCAGACCAATTTTAATGTGGTCTGCCTGAGCCTGAGGAGTCGAAGTAGAGCTAGATTTGCTGTTAGGGAAAAAAATGTCCAATATTTCTCCAGTACAATAATAAAAAGTCATTTCTGATAATTATCAAACTGTATAAAATGTAATTATTTAAATTAAATAAAAAAAAGTTATCATATACAATTAATATAAAAATATGTTATATCCCCAAAATGTAAAAATATCTCCTATAAAATACATTTAAATTTAATAGAATCTAAAACTAGTTTTACATTAAATAACCCACGGATGTTGTTGTTCAGATTTTACAATTTTTCATTTCTACTACATTAAATTTGACATTTATTTTTGCTGCTCTCACCCTTTATTCTACATACAGCAGGAGCCAGCACACCACAGGTATTGCTGGGACCTGTGGTGCACCAAGCAAGATCAGTACCATAGTTTCTATTTACTGACCTGCTGTTCTAATGACTTTTCTTTTATTTTCAATCTATCTAAAGCCTCTATACATGTTAGGCGCATTACTAATGCACCTAAGTTTCATAATGCGCCTAACACATAGGCGAGGAGCGTTGAACTTTAGACTCCATTTATAATCACACAAAAAACACTTTCATACATTCAGGCGCATTAAACACTGAAAACGAGACTCGAAAATTAGCTTTGAGGCACCTTCCTTCATACATGTCTCCCTTAGTTTTCCAGACCGGCACATCCACTTGTTTTTACTCTTTAAAGGGACACTTCCATGAAAAAGGAGTACTTTTGTTAAAACCAATACTCTTGGAAAACATTTTTTTTTTTTAGAATTTTTGGCAGTATTTTTTTTTTCATTTGTTCAGTCCTATACAATTAAAATTACATATAAAATCTTGCCCTTTTCTAGCTGTGATCACTGAAGAGATAACACTCCTGAATGGCAGGGCAGACTAATCTCACTTTAGTTTAGCTGCTGCTTATCGCTATATAGTTTTATTGTAAATAGTAGTTAATCACATTATGAATGCTCTATTGTTCTCTGGACAGGGACGGAAAAGATTAGGACAATGACCAGAGCAATACATGAAAGATAAGGGTAATCTTTTTCTACACGGGGAAGGGGGTTTCTTTACACACATCAGGCTGATAGCAATTACACCTATCCGACCATCGCCTGCCTGGAAGAAGAGCCATAAAGCTATCCTCTCACTATTATGCTATTAGAGACAGAAGCCAAGAAGTCATCTATATAGGATAACTTTATATTAAAAAAACCCAACCATCCAATTTAAAAAAAAACTCCATATAATAGCTCCATATTGCTTGTCAATATGTGAAAAGAAAAACTTTAATGGCAGTGTTCGTTTTATTCAGGCCAGCCAATGTTGTCCCTTTGATTTATGTCATTTGTGATTTACAGCCTGCCTCTAACCTCCTCTTTCTTTTATCTTGTCTCAGAACTTTCTCTCCAAGCAATGGTATGGGGAAATTTCCAGAGATACTAAAAACTGGAAGATCCTCATGTCCCTTTTATTCTTTCCTCTCATCTGCTGTGGGTTTATATCATTCAGGTTTGTATGATTGTTTTTATTTTTTTACTATAAGGGTATGTTCACATGGCTTATTTTGGCCGTACTGCGCCTAATACGTGATAAAATGCGCCCCATAATTACGGTAATCCATAGCTCTCATAGAGAACTATGGGTAACGCCTCCTCTTCCCACTCGTACAATATGATCGTATTGTACGCGCGGGTAGATAAGTGACATGTCAATTACTTGCGGCAAATATGCGCCACGAGTAATGAATGTCAATGGGGCTGGTGGGCTGCCGACCCCCGCTGTTGCCCGACCGTGATTGCGCTGACTAGGCCCAAACAATACCCACCGTAAATTGCGTCCTAGGTGTGGTAGATGGGTTACTTATACGTCTACTTGTTTTTCACTACAGGAAAAAACCAAATGCAGAAAGAAGCGTTCTGTTAAATTACTTTGATTTTTTCACCTCTCCTTTTGTGGTCTTCTCCTGGACGGTCATTTTCTATATTGGATTCCTACTGTTGTTTGCATATGTCCTACTGATGGATTTTCAACGATCCCCTACCGGTCTTGAGATTGCAGTCTATGTGCTGGTTTTTGTCTTGCTTTGCGATGAAATAAGACAGGTACGATTCCCTGTTGTGCTGATATAAAGGTATCCGTATGCTCATAGATGAAGGTAGATGTAAATGGTCGATTTTAATAAAAACAAAAATATTGTTCATTGGATGAAATGTAACAACAAAGAATCTTTTTAGCTGTCTGATGATACATGGTCACTAAGTGGAAAAAAGTAAGCTCCATTTGAAATTTTATACCTGTTGTTTGGGTATAAATGATCTTTTATCCAACTATCTTCTGGGAAAGAATGTTCTCAGAGCCTTCTCAGAATGTTCATAGGAAAATTGTTTGCCCTTTGTCTGATGTCCTTGAACACATATGACCAGATAGATAGACTCTCAGTATAGACTAAAATCTGTAAGGCCGTGGCTGAGAAACAATTGTACACCAGACAATCGTTTAAGCTACTAACCATGACCTACAAGGCTCTCCATAACCTCTCCCCTCCATATATCTCTGCCCTAATCTCCAGAGATCTCCCCTCATGCAATCTCCACTCCTTACAGGACCTTCTTCTCTGCTCTCCTCTTATCAGCTCCTCACACAACCGTCTCCAAGACTTCTCCCGTGCTTCCCCAACACTCTGGAACTCACTGCCCCAACAAATCAGACTCTCCACCTCCTTCACCAGCTTCAAAAGCAACCTGAAAACCCATTTCTTCAGGATTGCCTATAACCTACAATAACCCTGCTGCCACAGTATACTACCCACAAACATGTCTGCCCCTCACCTTCTGTCTCTTCCCTCCTCCTTGTAGATTGTAAGCCCTCGCGGGCAGGGTCCTATCTCCCTCTGTCGTGCCAATTGTCATTTATCATTGTACTCGTTGACATATATTATATATGTAACCCCTTCGAATGTACAGCGCCATGGAATCAATGGCGCTTTCAAATAAATAATAATAATAATATGCTTGTGGCATCATAAGTCTCTTCTAGCTAATGTATACAGCCACTTTAAAGGGGTTATCCAGCTAAAGAAAAGTCATCTAAAATAAGGCCAAGGTGTAGAAAAAAGGTAAAAAGTTATACTCACCTACCTGTTCCCCACTGCTACTGCTCTTGAACTCCCTGAGATCCGCTCCTCTTCACTTTCAGGTTGTTGTCTATATTGTCACTGTAGAAAGCTAAGGATCCCATGAAACGAAAATGGTTTAACCTTTCCTGTAGATATTGATTAATTAAACCTAAGTCTTAAATGCTCATACCCAGCAGTGCCATCTGATTTCTAGACCTGGGACCTTCTATCTTAGAGGCGATGCTAGGTCCATTAAATGATTAACCTCAATGATGCCTGACGGACTCCTTTGCCTACAATGGGGTCCTTCGGGTAATTTTTTCTGTCATTTTTAGTGGAATATGCCTCGAATGGAACCTGTATGTGAACCAGGCCTTACAATCTCATCTGTCATATAAGCATGTTAACAGTTAGAGACCTTCATCTGGCTTTCCAAAATTGTAGTAGAATAAAGGAGCCCATTGTCCCTTGGGTTTCAGCTCAGAAACATTTAGGGTACGTCCCCATGGCACTGGTTTTCAGTTGGATTTACAGATGGTTTTGGGATTTGAAAACCATCTTTAAATCGACTGTCAACTTTTTGCATTGACTTAAATAGACATTCCATGCAGTAGTTAATGCTGCACGGATTTTCTGCCGGACGGTTTTTTACACCGCCGACAGTCCTAAAAAATTAGAACATGTTCATTATTCAGCCCGGTTTTTGGGCGGAACATGAACATGTGAATGTGAAGGGGGGCGACTTGAATCCGCAAACTGCGGACAAAAGCCGTCCCCCTACGTGCCAAAAAATACAAAATACCGGTTGGAAAATCTGTATTTTGTCTATGCCGTGTGAACGCACCCTTAGCTCTCTAAGTTGATGTTGATGGCACTGCCCTTTTGTTATGTATAAGTGTCACTAGAGATTTACGTAGCAACGGGCCATACTTTGCACATATTGCTGACATAGTTAAACACTTCTCTATCTACAGATGTACATGAGTGGAGTGAAGTATTTTACTGACTTATGGAACATTATGGATATACTGGCCATCTTGTATTTTATTGCTGGGATTGTGTTCAGGTAATTTCATTTCTTGTATTTTAGGTTCATGTTTAGTTCCAAAGCTAGATAGACATAACTCCATTTATGTTGGTTGTCATAAAGTACTGATCTAAGAGAGAAAAAAAAAAACAAACCAGGAGATAAAAAACTAAATGCATGTGAGGAAGTTGCCACTTCCTGATATAAGGGGAATAATCTTGATTTGAACCTTTTTATGCCCTGTGCTGCACATCTCCATTGCGGCAGCATAAATGGAGTATGGATAGGACTCACTTGCTGAGCCCGCTTCATACGTGTTGGTTGCTGACTGTTAGATACAGCTGACACAAGTGCTACAAAATTGGTATCATCAGCAGAATTCAGATAGCCTGTCATTTATAGTGATCTCCATAAATGTGAAACTCCCGCAAAAATGATGCTATTGTGTTTTTTTTTCACGTTTCACCCACTTACAGTTGAAACCAGAAATTTACATACACTATATAGAAAGACACATATGCAAGTTTTTTTCACTATCTGACATGAAATCAGAATAAACCTTAGGCCATGTTCACACGGCTTAAAACTGGACGTATTTCAGTCCGTAATTACGCGCCGGATTGTGCAAATTACGGGCTGAAAACGTCCCAGTCATTATGGACAATCCACAGTTCTCATAGAGAACTATGGATTACGCCTCCTCTCCCTGCTCGGCGAATCCCGACGAGGGGTGAGATGACATGTGAATTACGAGCGGCGTGTACGCGCCGCTGGTAATGCAAGTCTATGGGCCGGCGAGGTACCGCCCCCTGCTCCCTCCCCCGCACCGCCCCCAGCCACACGGCATCATTGCGGGATGTAATCACGCCCCTCAAATAAGCCGTGTAATCATAGCCTTACCCTTTTTAGGTCAATTAGGATCACCAATATTACCGTATATACTCGAGTATAAGCCAAGTTTTTCAGCACAAAAAATGTGCTGAAAAATCCCCCCTCGGCTTATACTCGAGTCACTGTCGGTGCTTGGGCGCTGCGATGGCCCGTGCGCCGACAGGGACGCTTCAGTTATATAACTGAATGCCGAGTGAGCCCACAGCGTCCGGGCACTGCGGTGGCCCAGGCGCTGTCGGCTATCTCTTCCCCTGTATGCGACTCCTCCGGAGCGCATAGAGGGGAAGATAACACTGCGGAGCAGAGAGCGAGCGCTTCGTGCTCCGCAGTGGTCTCCGGGCTGCCACAGACTCGCGGCCGTCCGGAGTTTCCGGCACAGGCAGCGTGTGTCATCACGCTGCATGTGCGGCCTGATGACATCACCCGCCTGTTCCGAGAAGACAGAAGAGAGCGCGGGGGAGGCCGGACAGCGAGGAGGCGGAGCGGCGAGGGAGACGGAGCAGCGGGAGCCAGGTAAGTGTTTTTTTTTTGTTTTAAAACCCTGTCTATACCTGTCTATAGGACTTATACCGGTCTATACCCTGCCTATAGCCTTCCTAGAGGACCTATACCTGCCTATATCCTGCCTATAGCCTGCCTAGGGGACCTATACCTGCCTATACCCTGCCTATAGCCTGCCTAGGGGACCTATAACTGCCTATACCCTGCCTATAGCCTGCCAAGGGGGACCTATACCTGCCTATAACGACATATACCTGCCTATGGGGGCAATTACCTGCCTATAACCTGCCCATCAGGACCTATATCTGCCTATAACGACCTATACCTGCCTATAACCTGCCTATGGGGACCATATAGCTGCCTTCTTACCTAGCCTATAACCTGCCTATGGAGGGACATATAGTCGCCTATATCTGCCTATGGGGGACATTAAACTGCCTATACCAGCCTATATCTGCCTATGGGGGACATTAAACTGCTAATACCAGCCTATATCTGCCTATGGGGGACATTAAACTGCTTATACCAGCCTATATCTGCCTATGGGGGACATTAAACTGCCTATGTAATTTTATTGGTATCTATTTTTATTTTTAAAATTCACCAGTAGCCGCTGCGTTTTCCACCCTAGGCTTATACTCGAGTCAATAAGCTTTCCCGGTTTTTGTGGCAAAAGTAGGTGCCTCAGCTTATACTCGGGTCGGCTTATACTCGAATATATATGGTATTTATAGTTGCCAAATGCCAGAATAATGAGAGAGAATATTAAAGGCATTTTTATTACTTACCCATATGATGATGTCATATCTTTGGAAGCTTCTGGTTTATTGGCAACATCTGAGTTAATTAGAGACACACCTGTGGATGTATTTTAAAGCACACCAAAAACACTCTGCTCATTTGTGTAACATCATGGGAAAGTCTAAAGAAATCAGTTAAGCTATCAGGAAGAGAATTGTGGACAAGGCTGGATCATCCTTGGTGCAATTTCCAGATGCCTGATTTATCCGTACAAACAATTATATGCAAGTACAAACAAGATGGGAATGTCGAGCCATCAGACCGCTCAGGAAGGAGACGGGATCTGTGTCTCATAACGTGCTTTTGTTCGACATGTGCATATCAACCCAAAAACAAAAGCAAAGAACCTTGCGAAGTGGCTGGCAGAAGCTGATAAGATTGTGTCATTATCCACAGTGAAATGAGTACTGTGTCAACATAGGCTGAAAGGCCAATCTGCAAGGAAGAAGCCACTACTCCAAAAGAAACATATAAAAGCCAGATTAATGTTTGCAAATGCACACAGGAACAAAGACCTTCATTCTTGTAAACACGTCCTGTGGTCTGACGAAACTAAAATTGAACAGTTTGGCAATAATGACCATTGTTATGTTTGAAGAAAAAAGGGAGAATCTTGGAAGCCTAAGAACACCATCCCAACTGTGAAACACGAGGGTGACCGCATCATGTTGTGGGTTTGTTTTGCTGCAGGAGAGACTGGTGCACTTCACAAAATAGATGGCATCATGAGGAAAGAAGATTATGTGGCAATACTGAAGCAACATCTCAAGACATAAGCCAGGTAGTTAAAGCTTGGGCGGAAATGGGTCTTCCAAATGCAAAATGACCCGAAGCATACTGCCAAACTGGTTACAAAGTGGCTTAACAAAGTCAATGTTTTGGAGTGGCCATTCCAAAGCCCTGATCTCAATCCTATTGAAAATTTATGGGCAAAGCTGAAAAGGCAGGTGTGAGCAAGGCAACCTACAAACATGGTTCAGTTACACCAGTTCTGTCAGGAGGAATGGGCCAAAATTCCTACCAACTATTGAGAGAAGCTTGTGGAAGGATATCCAAAACGTTTGAGGCAAGTCATACTGTTTAAGGGCAATGCTACCAAATACTAATACAATTTATGTAAACTTTTGACTTTGCAGAAACTAATAAAAATGCCTTGAAAAATTATCTCTCTCATTATTCCGGCATTTGGTAAATATAAATAATTTTGGTAATCCTAATTGACCTAAACCGGAAAAGTTTTGTTCTGATTTCATGTCAGATAGTGAGAAATACATGCATATGTGTCTTTTTATATAGTGTATGTAAACTTCTGGTTTCAACTATTTAATTCTTTGGGGGTTTTCCAGTACATTATGTGGCATAGTCAATGGCACCATTAAAAATTACATCTTGTCCTGCAAAAAACATGCCCCAATACGAATATGTAGAGAGAGAAATAAAAAAGTTATCGCTCTCAGAAGGCAGGTAGGAAAAAAGCGAAAACCAAACATCTAAAAATTGCTGTAATTAAAGGGTTAAAATGGCACTTATAGACATCCTGGATCAATGCTACAGACTAAAGCAAAAAATTAAACGGTTTTCCGGTTATTTATTTATTTATTTTAAAAGATGATTTCATGTCATTAGTGCCATCATAAAAAAAAAAATGTATTATACTCACCTCTCCCCTCATTTCGCACCCAACGCTGTGTTGTCCTCTCTCTATGCCGGTCTTTTGTTTTCTTCTTGCTTTTTCCGAATGGGGACGTCATTGCTTCAGCTGCTGATTGACATGTGCCACTGCCTGACGTCACCATTCGGACTGCTCACTTCAATGTCAAGCAGTTATTTCAAAGGCCAGCTGGATGCTTTCTTGTATTTAGAAGGAACACTCAAACTGAGGCATCATTTTGCCAGTTTAGAAGGCATTAGCAAGGCTTTAGCTTCAAAATACATTTTATTTTCAAAAGTTTAAACAAAGGATGCACTGGAAAAATGGTTTCTTACTGTATGAATGTCATATTCTATATTCTGAAACAGCAGAAACTTGCAATGGACGGAACCGTTAAATTATTTCTTCAAAAACTACATAGAGGGTTACTAGAATTTATGAATTTGCCCAATAAATCTTGACTTATTCCCTACTTGGGTAGAGAAGGAACCTGAGAGTAAATTAATACATGATTAAGGCTATATTCACATGGTGCATTTTGCCTTTGGAAGTCTTGTAATACCTGACAGAAATCTAAGTAACAACCTTAGATTTCTGCCATCTTTTGCCTTCTTTCTAGACGTGGATTAACCCCATTGAATGACGGCAATCCACACCCTACCTGCATGTTGCTTAACATATCACAATGTGTGTGAATGGTGCATATGGCTTTCAACTTCGCAAAGGGTGAGCCAGCTCCTGTATGGTAAATTCACTTGCAGTCGGGAAATGCTAAAAACAATCCTCAGACTTTTTTGTGCCATTTAAAAGTTCCAAACATGGAATCGTAGGAAACCAACCATCCTGCATGCCAGGATGAAGGGTCACGTGACCCGAAACGCGTCGCTGTTGCTGTGAGTGTGCTAACATCATACTGCTGTATCTTCCGTTGGTTTCCTACGATTCCATGTTTGGAACTTTTAAATGGCACAATAAAGTCTGAGGATTGTTTTTAGCATTTCCCGACTGCAAGTGAATTTATCATACAGGAGCTGGCTCACCCTTTGCGAAGTTGAAAGCCTTATCATTACGGGATTGCACCCGGAGCCGTGCTCTGACTACAACACAAAGGATAAGGATTGGGCATGAGGTGAGCTGTTTTTTCTCTACTATTGCATTTGAATGGTGCATATCACCATTCACGCTAATAGGATCATTTACATGTATCTTTAAGCATATTTTTATGCATAAAATGCCATGTAAAGCCTTTTTTTATTGCTGGTGTCCTAATCAACAAAGGTAACTAGATTATTTTTCCTTTAACTCCTTCTCAATAGTTGACTTACAGGTATGTCAGGTAGGGATTATGGAGAGGGCCTAGTTAATTTATTTGAGAGGTAGAAACAGAAAAAGATATTTATCACTGAATTTTTAATTTTTTAATACCATTTACAGTCACCATTAAACAACCCGTTAAATCAGAATTTTAGGCAAAGTTGTGTGGACACAATACTTAAAAGGGTTTTTTATTTTCAGGGAGGAGGTTCTAAAATAGAAAAAAAAATCAAGTTTAAACCCACTTGGCTCCAGCACCACCAGTGCTCCCTACCAATAATGTCATGTTTATTGTTCATGGGTCCCTGCAGCTGTAAAATGGGTTTTCTCACCACAAAGATTAGCTTTAAGTATTTAGGCAAAGGTAAAGAAAGACTATTACGAAATGCATTGCTGTACTGATTTTGCTTTGTTTAGAAGATAGAGATTTTATCTCCTGCTTCTGTACGCAAGGTTACCTAGGTTACCAATCATCTCTCTCTGTTCTCATTGCTTCAACTGCTCTGTCTGACCATGGTGAATCCCTCCCTGCTGAGTCTTCACTCCAGCACAGGAGCTTGTTTATTTATTTATTTAGTTACTGACAAGCTTCACCCTCTACAGCTCTGTAGCCTTCTGCACTACAGTTTACAACCCCCCTGAACTCATGTCACTGTATCAGGCTCAGCTAGGAATAGCAGAGCTGATATGCCAATTACTGATGTAGAACCTCCCACAGCTTAACTAGGAAGTGTGAGTCTGAAACCGCCTATGGCTCTGTACAACAGTATGATAAGACAATCCCTTTAACAGGCTGCAGTAGTCTTTTCCTGGATATATGACCCGTGACCACTGATGCTGGTGATTGGCTGCAGCTCCACATGACCACTCATGGTGATGTCATCAGTGGCTGCGCCTAGACCGGTGGCAACGCTGGAATGGTTTGAGTTGTAAGGATATTTTTTTCTGTTTTACAACCTCTCCGACCGGCTGATGAGCTTTTAGGAAAATCCCTTTAATGTATCAAAGTAACAGGTTGTGTTTAAATTCTGCCCTGAGACCCTTTCTACTGTTTTGTAGGTCCATAATCCCCAGTAATATCTTGTTTTTATATTCTCTCTCCTCAGAATGCACAGCTCTAACTCTGGCTCACTGTATACTGGAAGGGTCATTTTCTGCTTGGATTATATCATTTTTACTGTCCGGCTCATCCACATTTTCACTGTCAGCCGAAACCTTGGACCAAAGATTATTATGCTGCAAAGAATGGTGAGAGGAAAATAGCAGGATAAATGTTTGGAGATGCTTAAGCTGTTGCCTCATTAAAGGGGTTGTCTCACTACAAAGAATAGCTTTCAAAATGTAGGAATATAGGGAACACTAAATGAAGACGTTTTCCAAATATATTGCTTTGTTCATCTTTTTTTGTTAAGGAGCTACAAATGATTTTATCACCTTCTGAGGGCTTCCTAGTTTCCCAAGTGACCGACCTGTGTACTTCTCCCCCCCTGCTGTTTGTTCTATCTGATAGCAGAGAGTGAGATCATCACACAGGTTGTGTCCAGCAGTGACCTGTGTGTTATCTGATCTTTCAGACAAAAGACAGTAATTACTCTACTGTTTACATTAGCTCAGAAGCTTCTCCAGATCTCAGAGAAGGTAATTTATTTAATCTAGACTAAAACAGAGAAGTCTGAATACATGGAGCTCATATCCTAATTACAGACAGCTTGACCAGGAAGTGACAGAGCAAAGCAGCATTATTTCATTCATGTATCCAATGAAACTTTGAGATTATACAACCCCTTTAAGGATGATTTTACACACAGTAGTTTTTAATGCATTTTTTGGAGCCAAATTTAAAACTGGACTGAAAGGGAAGACCTTCCTCAATATTGAATCCACTTCTGGATTTGGCCCATAAACTGAATTCAAAACGGCCACAAAAACTGCAGTACATTTTATGAAACCAACCTACAAAAATGCTTGTCCTTATCTCCTATTAAAGGGGTTGTCCACCTCATAAGAATATGAAAGAAGTAGCTCCCAGACCCCCAGTAACATAAAAAAAAACTTATACTCATTTTCTTCCAGTCCCTGGTTCCAGCAATGCATCTCCCTGGTCTTCTGTTGACATGTCATCACTTCCGAATGGGGATGTCACTGCCGCAGCCACTGATTGGCTGCAGCAGTCATGTGCTACTCATTTACATCACTGTTTGAAAGTGAGCAGTTCAGAATAGTGATGTAAGTACAGTCACATGACTGCTACAAGTCAGCCAATCAGTGGCTGCAGCAGTGACCCAGCTGTTCGGAAGTGATGCAGTGTAACAGAAGATCGGGGAGACGCGGCGCTGGAACTGGAGACTAGAGGAAGGTGAGTATAAGTTTTTTTTTATTTTACTAGGGGCCCAGGAGTTGCTTCTTCTTCATAGACAATCCCAGTAAGGCAAATGGATCTCATAGAAGGACATTACCTACTGCATAACTCAAAGGCGAAAGCCACTGCATTGTATATGAGTGGCTTTTCATCGTTTGGCTTCATATTAAATATGGTTGGCTTTCACATCATTATATAAAGTAATTTCAGATACCAAATGTGTTCTAAAATAATTATCCTTCTCACCATGCTTTTTCACAGAGTCACAGGCAACTTCAGACTTACACTGCCTGGTCGGACTGTGGGTGGTTCTATAGCAGGGATTAGTATCTTTAGCTCCTGTGTAACCAGCTGAGCACTACAGAGACTTAAAGGGGTTTTGCCACGATCTCATTTCATACCTCCTGTATCCAGCTCTTCAGCTCTGTGTGCTCAGAAGGAGGCGTATGTGATTTGTTTGAATTTCATATCATGTGACCCAGCAGGATGACATCACCAGGCCTTTCCTCTATCTAGTCAAAGAAAGGTCTGTTTTTGTATAGAATTGTAAGTAGCTACAGTGTAGCTCAGAGATAACATTTTATCTTTACAGCACAAGGGTCCTTGGTTCAAATCCCTGTAGGAACTTAAACTCTGGATTTTTGTTCCTCTTTATCAATGCACAGACCTGATTGAGGTTTCTTTTATTTATTTGCACTGTTTGAACTATTACTAACTAGTCCAAAGGACAGGAGTAGAATGACAGCACCCGGGTTTTGAACACTCAGTAACTACCTGAGAAGGGAGGTAATGTCTGAGCTTGGGCGACCAGGACTGAGGAACTCACAGCCCTGGTCGCATCCCCTGGAGACGAGCTGTAAACAATGGATCACTAAAGGAGCAGCTAAAACACGAATGGTGCAGAATTTTTAATAATGATGAATGGTGAAAATGTTTATTATTTAATTTTCAAACTTCCCACGTCAATATTACTTTGTGGCAAAACCCCATTAAGTGCAAACAATCTACTCTTGTTAGAGATAAAAAAGTCTTCTCCGTCCGACCATGGTGACGTCACTCCCTGCTCTCTGTCTATTCAGGAAGGGTATCCATAGTAGTGCTTTCTTTAAGTTAAGCACAGACTAGAAAGTCTGTTTTTGCGCCAAACTCAAAGAAAGCACTACTACGGATATCCATATTGATTCCTCCATGGCACGGATGACTTGAGTAAGGAGTTGGCTGCATAAGACTGCAAAAATCCCAAATGCTGAACTGTGTTGCACCAGTGTTTTGGGCCACATAGGAAGGTGAGAGGCTTTTTACCTACTTTCTATTTTCAGAATATTTAAACTTTATCACACAAGAAATTGCCTTTTGTCTCTCCCCTCCTCCACCCTTTGTGTTTTTTCCTCTTTCTTGAGTGTCGAAGCATATCTATTCAGGAAGGGAGATACAAAGATTAAGCTAAAGACACTTGTGTGCACTCAGAGCAATGATAATCTCTCTTATCTCCTGACCAAAGCAACATCAAAAGAGCAGTGTATTTAGTAAAAGTCTTTATTTACTGTCCCTACATGTTAAAACTAATCATTGTAGTGAGAAAACCCCTTTAATTATTGTACATTACTTTTAATCTTTATTTTCATTCTTATAATGCTTTAGGACAGAACACTGATTTTGCATTCTGTTTATCCTTGGCTCATTGCCCGCAACCTACCCTACTGGTTAATAAACATTGTGCAATTTACAAAGACAAGTAGAGAAAAAGGAGATGACTCTTGCTTTGCAAATTTCCAGCCCCAAAAAAGTGGATGGCAACAGGTCTACATTATACTAGTGCATCTTAAAAATTAGAATATCATTGAAAATTAAAGGGGCTCTCCAGGACTATCTTTATTTGTTATAGGGCTCACAAATATATTATATTAAACCTTGTAATTCATTCTATAATGAGTCTATACAATATATGGGTTTCTCTTTGTCTCATTACAAAGAATAGCTTTCAAAATGTAGGGAACACTAAATGAAGACGTTTTCCAAATATATTGCTTAGTTGATTTTTTTTTGTTAAGGAGCTATAAATGATTTTATCACCTTCTGAGGGCTCTCAGGTTTCCCAAGTGACCGACCTGTATACTCCTTTTCCCCTGCTGTTTGTTCTGATAGCAGGGAATGAGGTCATCACACAGGTCAGGGCCTGTAGTGAGAGCTTGTGTGTTATCTGATATTTCAGACAAAAGACAGTAATTACTCTACTGTTTACATTAGCTCAGAAGCTTCTCCAGACCTCAGAGAAGATAATTTAGCTAATCTAGACTAATAAACATAATAAACAGAGAAGTCTGAATACACAGAGCTCATATGCTAGTTACAGACAGCTTGAACAGGAAGTGACAGAGCAAAGCAGCATTATTTCATTCATGCATCCTATGAAACTTTGAGATGAGACAACCCCTTTAAATTATTGATATCAATTATCTTTTCAGTGATATTCACATTTTTGAGATGCACTAGTAGTTAGGATCACAGTAACAATTGTTTAGATGCCTTCACCAAATAACATCCATAAGATGTCTAATTTTGGGTGAACAAAATTCTATAAGTGTATTTCAGTTGTCAATGTAGAAATGTTTTTCTTTTATTTGTTTGTTTTTATTTCATTGTGGTACTTTACATTTTCTTCTCTCTCTTTGTTTTTAGCTTATCGATGTATTCTTTTTCCTCTTCCTTTTTGCTGTCTGGGTGATTGCATTTGGAGTTGCACGGCAGGGAATCCTGAGATGGAATGAACACCGCTGGGAATGGATTTTCCGTTCTGTTGTTTATGAGCCATACCTGGCTGTGTTTGGACAGTATATTGCTGATGTAGATGGTAATTACTGTAGATGCCTCAGCTTAATACATATGAATGTATCCAGGATAGAAATAAATTTTGGCTATTGTCAATTTCAATATTTCTCTTTCTGCTTCTAGGCACCACTATTGATTTTGATCACTGCACTATTAATGGGAATGAATCTAAACCACTGTGTGTAGAGTTGGACAGTGACAACCATCCTAGATTCCCAGAATGGATCACAATCCCTCTAGTTTGCATCTACATGCTATCTACTAACATTCTACTTGTTAACCTGCTCATTGCTATGTTTGGGTGAGTAAACAAACCCCCCGCCTAAATGTATTATAATAATTGACAAATTTCCATTGATGCATTTCCATTGACGGACCTGTATGACTTCACTACCCCTGAAGTGAATAGTTCTAAAGTTCTAAAAAGAGAACTATAGTGTGTACACCAGAGATGTTCTCTGCATGATTTTGGAGAAAGGAGGATGCAACCATTTTTTACCATTTTGGAGACTGTGAAGAACGATGTTTGGTTTGATACTTGGTTTGATACAACATTAATACAAACACTATTGTGCCATTTACATCAGGTTTTAAGTTAACCATGGAGAGACGCTAAACACTCAGACATGTGAGCGATGTCAGTGGAGCACGGAAACTCGTCTCCACAGATGTAAAGTATATTGATCGCACTTATGGGGGCATTGAAATTAATATTACATTCTAAAACCCCTGTGACTAGCAAGCAGGTCTTCATGTGATTAAGACTCGTGAGTATGGTTTCATTCAAACTGAACATTGAGAGGTGGGGATGTTAATACTGCCACTTTCAGACATATTTAAAGTATAGGAAGTCTTCTCAGTGATTAAGGAATTAATGTGATAGGTCTCCATTAAATCAATGTGATGATCTTTTTTCCTAATTGGAAATCTTTTTGGTAACAGTTTAAGTCTCCCATATATTTACATTTTTAAGATACTTGCTCTCACATTAGGTATATCATATTATCTCATGATACCAAACACATATATATGTGATGTTCTGTTAAACAATATGTATGACCCCTGAGGAAGTCTCATTTAATCGTGGGAAAGAAACGTGTCGGGTCTTGTAAGCTTGGGTCACGTTTGTACACTTTTTTGTTAATACACGTTTTTTCAGGGTGTATTAGGGTTCACTAGTTAGGTTCCAGGTGGAGCCGTCCATGTTGGAACGCTGTCCTCACATATATGTTGTTAGGGTATTTAGTGTATAGGGGTTACTAGGGTGAGATAGATTTCATCACCATTGGCATCCCCCTATATTTTTGTGGATACAGCATATCTATATTTTGTGTTGCCTTTTATAGGCTTTTTAGATTAAACTATTAAAAGTTGTATTTTAGAGTCTAGTCCAGTGATTTAAGTTAACCATACATGTTAGACAAGTGTATCAGGAATTATTTTTCCAAATCCTCCATTACAGATGCATCATTGCCTTGATTGAACATTCATGTGTTTTGCACAGGAAGGGAGAGAAAATTGCGGCCAAAATCCTTTTGTGCCACTTAGGCTATGTCTACACAGCACAGGTTTTTGACTGGATTTACAGCAGATTCAGTATTCAGAATCCGACGAAAATCTGACTGTAACCAGCACTGTACAGACCTCAATAGAAAACCCAAGCTGTAGTCTACACGGCACAGATATTTTACGGAGGATTTCTAAACCGCCGAAGGAAGAGAGAACATGTTCTATCTTTCCCCAGATTCCCATCAGATTCCCATAGCCTCAATGTTCGGGGCCGGCAGGAAATCCAAATCCAACCACTTTTTTTTGTGCAAAAACTGCGGTGCTGTGAGGTTAAAATACCATTGGATTTCCAACGGTATTTATCTAAGCTGTATAGACATAGCCTAAATCTCCCTGGAAAAGAAAAGATTGGGAGTTTAGTAGAACAACTATTTAAGCCTTCTGTTTGTTGACATCATCTATGGAGGTTCAAAGTCACCATTCACATTAAGGTGAACCTGTCAAGGAACTTTTTCTGCTGTATTTGAGAGCAGAATATGATAGAGGAGAGAAGCTTAGCTCTGTGATAAACAGGTTTATACCACTTGGAACAGGATTTCTATGTAAAAAGTGTAAATCCCGACAAGACAGTAAGTGGGGCCACATGTATAAAAACTGTCTAGGTCTAAGACTTTCTTTATTGTCCTTAGCAACCAATTAGAGCTCCCCTTTCATTACATATAGTGCTCTGAAAAAATGAAAGGGGCGCTCTGGTTAGTTGCTATGGGAAACAAAGAAAGTCTTAGATCTAGACAGTTTTCATACAGGGTGGCCCTAAAGGTAAATTTCCCCTCCCCCATGAAAATTTGTTTTAACAGTACTCCTTGTAAAACTTTTAAATACAAAAAACGGGCCCGGGGCACTTGTTGGGTGAGGTAACCCAAGACTCAAAACTGTCTCTCCTTGGGTCCTGTAAACACTTTGCACTTCTTGTTCCTCAAAATTTTTCGGGCTCTAAAAAATATCCCCCCTTTTAAAATCACAAGCCACCCCCTTCTCTCCCTATCATAAAACCCCTATGTATCCAGAGCCCAGCTTTTTCCCCTCTTCTTTTTTTTAACCCCCCTAAAAAACACATGCTCAGCTTCTCCCCTTTCTACAAAAAAAACCCAAATTTTTTCACAGAGCCCACCCCTTCTCTCTCTAATTAACCCTATAAAATTCACAAGCTCATTTTCTCTCCCAAATCATAAAAAAATATCACAGAGCTCAGCTTCTCTCCCCCTTTTAAATTTTATCACTTTGCTCAGCTTCCCTCCTTTTTCAAAAAACCCTTTTAAATTTCACAGAGCTCATTCTTTCCCCCTATCAAAAAACCCCTTTATTTTCACAGACCCAGAAATTTTCCCCTCTACCCATATAACCCTATAAAACACAGAGCCCCTTCCCTCTCCTCTTTCGTTTTAACCCTATATCCCGGGGCTTAACTGGGAAAAGGGCCTGCCCCCCCAAAGCAAACTTTTTGGATCCCCCAACGCCCCCCCCCCGCCCAAGGGAAACATTTACCGGAATGCAGTTAGCAAAAGTAGATAATAAAAGGGGGCAAATACCTCACCATACACTCACTATCATTCAGCTCCCAAAAATTCCCCTTTTCCCCAAAACCCATGACCCTGGGCACCCGCCTTCTCTAGCTGCTTTCCCCAACTCCCCCCAATCCAAAAAAAATTCCCCTCTTTTCTTAAAAAAACACGGAGTCTTGGATTGGATAATTGGGCCCCCACAGCACCCATTTTTTTAAACATAATATAAACCCACAAAAAACAATGCGAAGGGGAAAAAAACAAAAAAACCCCACATCCCCATACGCTAAAACCCAAATTTTTCCCCCAAAATTTAAAAACCCCCTTTAAAATTTTCCCAAAAAAATTAAATTTGGGGGCTGGGTCCTTGGTCCCAACCCAATCCTTTCCAACAACCAAGGTCGGGGTAAACAAACTCCTCCTTCTTTCCCCCTCCTTTTTTTTTTAACCCCCGGGCCGTCCCCCCCGGGCTTAAAGGGCACCAATCCCAAACCTCAGGGGGCCAACCTTTCCCATCGCTTGCCCCCAAGGGACGCAGCCCTGGGGACCCCCAACCTTGCCAAAACCATGTATCCAAAAAATTGGGAGCCAAGCTGACCCCTGACCCCCCCCCCCCCACTTTTTCCCACCGACCCCGGGCCCCAAACCCCCCACTCCCTGTGAAAAAAGCCACCTCCCATGAAAACACCCAAAACCAAAATTAAAACCCCAGGCCTCACCACAGATCCCCCAACCCCTTTTTAGGAAGGGAGGGGGGGGCTGCTGTTTTTCCCGACCTTTGGGTCGACCCCCCGGGGGCCCGGGGGGCGGCTTTATATGCCGGCCCCCCTCTGCATGACGGCGCGTAATTTAACCCCAAAACCCCGCGGTCTGACGGGCGCCATGTCTTGTGGGGCCCCCCCTTAGGGCTGCGCCCCCATGCCCGGGCCCCGTCCCCCCCCGGGGCAGCCCCTATCACTAGCTGTTTTGGGAAATTTCTCCCAACCCCAAACCATTCCCCCTTTTTCTTAATAAAAACTGAGTCATGGATTGGATAATTTTGGCCCCAGCACCCCTTTTAAATTAACAAATATAAATCACAAATAACAAGGGCGAATGGGAACAAACCCTACACCCAAATCCCCTACGCTATAACCCTAATTTTTCCCCCAAAATTAACACTTCCAAAAATTTTAAAGAAAAATAAAATTTGGGGGTTTGAGATCCTTGGAGCCAATCAATCCTTTCCAAAAACCCAAAGGCCCGGGCAAAAAAAATTCCTCCTTTTTTCCTCCCATTTTTTACCCCCCCCCCCCAAATTTTTTCCCCCCGGCTTCGGGGCCCCCAATACCCCCTCAGGGGGCCCCAACCTTTCCTTTCACTTGCCCCCAAGGACCCCGCCCGTGGACCGCAACCTTCGCCAGAAATTTGTATCCACCAAAAAATTTGGGGCCCCAGCGGGCCCTGACCCCCCACTATTTCCCCCGACCCCAAAGGCCCCCCAACCCCCCCACAGTTTGGAACACGTAAACCCCTTTAACGAGTGCGCCCGCCCCCCACAGCCCCAAACCCCCTCTCAAATTTTTCCGCCCCGAATACCCCAAGGGCCCAAAAATTTCCAAACCCATTTGCATTCGATGTCCCCCTCTCTAGGGCCAAAAATTCTCCTTCCCCATCCTAATTTTTTTCCCTATGCCAAAACCACAAACCCCCCCTTTCCCTTTAACAACAAACGACCCCAAATTTGGACCTATTCACTTTAATCCTTGCCCTAAGTTGATACCAGCCCCCCGAATCCCGTCCCGCCAAGAAAACCTCGGCACGACTTCTGACCTTTATAACCCCCAATTCTGGTTTAAAAAGCCCACAGCCGAAAACATAAAAATTTCCCCCCTTTTTCCCCAAATTTAAATTTCCCCTAAAGGGACACCCCCCAGATCATTCCCCCGACATAAAAACCAAAAACTTTACCCGGGACCCTGACCCCACGACAAAAAATCTCGGGAAATTCGGCAGCAGTGGTCCAGGAAAACCTCTTTTCCCCCAACCAAACCCACTAGAGAAAAACATCTTCTGGAATCCCTATTGTCGACCGCATTCACAAAAACGCCGCCCCTCTGCGCCCCAGTGCACATACGAGTTCCCAAAAACCCAGATTAGGCGTTGCCCCCGAAATAAAAAGGGACAAAAAAAAAAAGGGGGAAAGGGTTTAACCCCAAAAAACCCCCAAAAAAACGCCCCCCTCCCAAAACCCCCACTACGGCCCCTGACACCCTATTCTCCCACCCCCCTTTGGGAAAAAAAAACCTGCGGGGGACTGACCCAAACCAAATGCGGTCGAATGTACAATGGGAACCTGTCCGATTCCCATCTACCCATCTTTCCCTACCGTTCGGCAACCCCAACCCCCCGCCCCAGCCGCTTTTCCCTCGGGCCCCCCCCGTGCGGAAAGAATGTGGGCAAACTGCCCCCCGGGTCCAGGCCCAGCTCGCCCCAAAAAACCGCCGGGAAAAAAACGGGGAATTGGAACCGGACAAAAAAACCCCCCCTTTTGCATGCAAACCCGAAAGGGGGGCCGGGGCCCTCCCTACGTAAAACTCTTTTTAACGTCCCAAAACCCCAAAAGGGCAAAATAATTGCCCCATTTTTTTTTTTTTTTTTTTTTTTTTTCCGCCCTTAAAACCAAAACCCTTGGGCCCTTTCCCTTTTTTAAACGGTCTTGGACCGACGTATCAACACCACCAACAAACCCGGGGGTTCGTTTTAACATCCCCCGTCCCGAAAACCCCCCGGGCCCCTTTTTTTACCTTGGGGATACCAGCTTGCCGTTTCCCTTTGCGCCCCCCCAAAAGGCCCCTGAAAAAACAAGCCGAAACAAGCGACTTCAAAGTCAATGAACAAAATATCGGGAAAATTTTTTCCCAGACGTTCTAGTTGTTAAAAAAAACCAAAGGGGGCCCCCTGAAAACCCTACCCCTTTTACTTTCCCCCCCCCGCAATCCCTTCAAGGGGTTTTACTACCAGAAAATTTTTTTGTTACATCAGTTTAAACCCCCTGCTTTAAAAAAAAAGCCCAAAGCCGATTGCAATCTTGTCACTCTGGAAACCGCCACCCCTTTAAAGGGACATGACCTACCAAAAAAAAACAAGGCCGCCGACCTATTTCCCCAAAAAGTTTTACAAGCGGAAAACATTTTCCCTTTCCCCCCCCAAACGTTCCCCGAGAGCCCTAAAATGGGGTAGGAGGGCCACGTACCCCGGGGCCACGAAGATCAACTAACTGGTCTGCAGCTTTTCCCCACCACGGTCCTAAGTCCCGGGAAAATTCCAGCCCCCCGCCGCAGCTTTCCCCGCCAGCTTCCGAAAAAGTTTTCCAAAATGCGAACGAACAAAGCATCAGCCAAGTCATTTTTCACCCCTGGAAAAAGTGCGTTGGGTAAACCAAAACCCCGTGTTTAAGCCCAAAAAAAACGGGAAAACAAAAAACCTCAGCAAGCAAAGGGCGGGAAAGGGGAGGAAACTGATTGGGAAATTAAAAGGCTTGGACCCCCCCCAGGTTTTTCCCCAAATGGAAAACCCCCCCCCCCGCTTTTGTTCCGGAAAAACCCCCCCCCGGGGGTTTGAAAAGACAAAAACGATGGGGAAAAATTCCAAAAAAAGCCAAATTTTTCCGGGCCCCGCCCAAGGGGACCCATTCAGCTGGGCCCAAAGCCCCCCGCACCACCCCCCCTTGGAAAAATGCCCCCCCCCAGAACCCCCCAACCCCCTCCCCCCTGCATCCGTAAAAAAAATCCACATCCGCATTTCACCCAAAGGGCCCTTTTCCCTAAAAATCGAACGCCATTATATTGCTCCCAAAAATGACTGCCCGAACTTTTTTAAACTTTTCCTTCCAAACCCCGCAGTCAACGAATAAAAAAGATGCGGGGCCTGAAAACCCCCGGTCGGGGTTTTGCTAAAACCCCCGTGGGAAAAAAACCCCCCCCATTGGCTTTATTCGACACCAAAATTTTTAATTTTTTCCCCCGCAAAAACTGTAATTCCCAAACAAAGTTATCCCCCCCTAATGGGCCACCAATTTTATCCCCCGGAGGCTACATTCCTTTTAATACCAATCAATTTCAAACCCAGAAAAAATTGGGTAGCCTAATTGGCCCCTCGGGTTTTTTCCGGGGCCAATGGAACTCCGAAAAGGGTTCCCACCCATTGCACCGATGCCAACAGCGACCCGCACACCTCTGAGTCCGCTGGGCTGATGCAAATGAAGTCATCTAAATAATGAATTACCGATGACAACCCCAAATCATCCCGTACCACCCATTCCAGAAAGGACTAAAAGCTTCAAAATAGAAGCAGGAAATGGAACACCCATCGGTAAACACCTAATTTTAAAAAAAGACCCCTCCAGTAACATTTCCCAAAAAGTGCACTGTCCCGGGTGCCCCCGGCAGTAATCTAAAAGCGGACTCAATGTCCATTTTTGCCATTATTTTAGTAATTTTTATTATTATTATTATTTTTTATTTTTAAAGGCCATTGTTCCAAGGCACTGTACTTTTGAGGGGGTTTTCAATTTCATTACATAAATCAAACGAGTAATAGTGAAAAAAGGGGTTTAAAGACAAAAGACCCCACGAGGGAGAGAGGGCCCCAACCCCCCCGGGGGTTACAATCCCACAAGGGGGAAAGAGACAGGAAGTAGGGCCAAATGGGCTCCCCTGTCCATCAAAAATAAAACCCCAAAGAAGCGCCCCCTTTTAAAAGAAAGTTAAGGGCCCCCGAACACAAAATCCGGGTCAAAACCCCCTCTTAAACGATAAACCTTTCGGAAATAAAAAAGTGGTGAAATTTTAAACTAAACCCTTTTTGGGGGTCCTTTTTTTGGGAAAAACTCCATGGGGGACCCACTAAGTCCCCGGGAAAAAGGGGGAAGGAAAACCCCGGGAAAAAACCCCCCCATTCCCGCCCAATTTAAACCCTCCCTTTTTCCCAATTTTTTTTGCTAACCAAACCCCCCGGGGGTTTTAATGCCCATTTCAAATTCCCCTTAAATGAAAAAAGGGGGCCTCAAATTTCTGGTGACCGGGGTCCGAAAACCCCCCTTTGGAAACCCTCCCCTTTAAAAGCAAAGCTGCTTCTTTTCCGGGTAAAACCCACGAACGGAACAAAGCGAGAAATTTTTACCCGGGGTCAACCCTTGCGAAGGAAACCCGCTCCTTTTTTCCCCTTCCTTTTTCGGGAAACACCCCTGAGGGGCCGTGAGAGGCTGCACCCAAACAAAGGAAAAAGACGGGGCCCGAAGCAACAATTTTGCCCCAAATTTGCAAATAAATTTCAATAAATTGCCAAACAGACCCCGGGGTTTAAATTTCCCCCCTTTGGGGCCCCCTCCCCCCTGCCCGGGCGCCCTCCCCGGGTGACTGGAACCCCCGGGTCCACCCGGAAAGGGGGCCGTCCGAGTGTGTCGGGGAACCATTACCCTCAAAACCCCGCCCCAATGTTTCCCTTTTAATTCCCCAAGGACGAAAAAGGGGCCCCAACTGCTTTTGTGACGAAATTGTTTTTTTCGACGGGGCCATCTTTTCCCCCTAAAACCCCTGTGCCTAAAACCTATTGCGTCCCAAAATAACAAAACCCGGGCGGAACAAAGTTCCGGAGACTTTTCTCCAATGACGGCCTTTCAAAATGGAAAAGCCTGCCATCCGTTTTGAAAAAATTTTTCCCGGTACAACTGCCACCTGCGCTTTTCTTTTCCCCATCCCTTTTTTCCTCATCCCTTTTTTCCTTTTTTGGGAGATTTAAATTTTCTTAAAGGGGAGGGGAGAAAAAATTTCCCACATACTCATCCCAAAATCTTTTTTTTTCACCCCTTTTTTAAATAGCCCCCAAAAGGGCCCCCAAAACAAAAATAGACCTGGGTTTTGCCCTATTTATCCAGGGCCCGAACCCTATCGAAATGATTCCTGCCTCGGTCTAACCGATACGGTTACCCCCTTTTTCCCCGGGGCCCAAATGCCCGCTCCCAAAAACCCCTTTCTCCCAAGGGCGGGGGAAAAACAGAACCCCCGATATGGTTTCCCGCCGAAATCCCCCCGTAACCCCAGACTGTTGACCCCCCCACCCAGGGACCCGGGGGGAAAGGGGCCAAAAAAAATTTCGCAACGAAACCCGGGTAACTCCTGCCCAAAGCTGTATCACCCCCCCGGCCCCCTGGGGCGAAACCCCCCGGACCCCTGTGACGACGGCCCCGAAGGGAACATCACAAACATAGATTTAACCCTTTCCCAAAGGGTGCAAAAGGGGCGTGATCCCCCAGCCGCTAAAATCGATCCCTGAAGTCCTTTCCCCCGTGTTTCCCCGGAAATGGTTTCTGCCCCATTGCGTCCTGGAAACCCCACCTCCGATGATCCCGGCCGACATTACCTTGAAACCCAATCCCGTCGGGCCCCCTCCCTCGTTGGGAAAACCCCCCCGGGGGGGTCCCCAATGCCACCGCAGGGGGACCAAACCCAAACCGGGGGCCGGGGCCCTCCCCCAAACCCCCGCATCCCGTCGCGTCCTCCTGCCATCCTCTAAACCCCCATCCTCTTTGGGGTCCGGGCTGTTTTAAAGCCGCTACCCCCGGGGGGGCCCCCCAAAACCGGGTCTTTACCAGGGGGGACCCGCCGCTGCCCTGGGGGTCCCGCTGGGCAGGAACCACAGCAGGCGTGCCCTCGGCTGGGAGCCGCCCGCTGCGCTCCCCCCTTGGCCCAAAACCGGGCCCAGTCGGATTCCTCCCAGGTCGGGGCCCCCCGGCCCCCACCGACCAGGGAATGCCCGGGGCCGACCCCGGAGGGTCCCCCAAAAGGGGGTCCTACGGCGGGAAAAAGCGGGCCCAAATTGTGGTCTGGGGGTTTAAAACCCTTTTGGAGGGGGGTCCCCGCCCCCTGGCCATGCCAGGGGCCCCAAAGGGAACGCAGGAGCAGCTGCAGGTGATGTCCCCCTACCCCCACCGACGTCCCCGGCCGTCAGCTAACCTGCTGGACCCCGCTCCCCTCGCCTGCCCCACTGTGCCCAAAAATTCCCCCACTCCCGTTCCCCCGCGTGTTGCACAATTTTCCCCCACACTTTCTGCTCCAAATCTCCCCAGATCGTTTTCCGGCGGGCAGAGAGAATCAGCAGCCGCGTTCTCTCACCCTTGGTCTGACTTCCCGGCGGGGCCGGGGCTCGGGGTTTTTATGCCGGCCCCCCCCCGCATGACGTGCTGTAACTCCCCCCCCCAAAACCCCCGGGGTCTGACGGGGCGCCGGGTCATGTGGGGCCCCCCCCTTAGGGCTCGCCCCCCGCCGGCCCCCCTCCTAATTACCAATAACCAAAAACTAGGGGGGATTATATCGGGGAGAAAAAGACCAAAAGTGACTGAAAAGATACCCTACACATTAGACAGTATACAAAGACCAATAGACCACCCCTTAGTGCCTTACAGTGGTTAAAAACTAGGTAAAAGGCTCTTTCCGACGTATATACCACCTACAGTGACCTATAGTGGTAAAAACCACCTTTCAGATGATATTACCCCCTAATTACATATAGTGGGGCACCCCTGAAAAAAAGCCTGTGCGACATAGGGGTTAAAGTTAGTTACCCCTCTTTTACCCCAGGTGACGTTTTCTCTACCGAGTTTTTGAATTTTCCCCTTTTTTTTTGCATCCGGTTCCATCCCCCATGTTTTAAATCTTTTCCCCACCATTGTCCCCGGAGATTTAGACACAAATTATCTTAAAACCCTATTTTCCACTTTTCATCCCGCCGCTTGGCTATAAGGGGGCCCTTTAGGAGGAGGGTTTGATGGCTTATGGGGGTATTTAGGCAGCAGGGCTGTAGGGGGTTTTATAGGAGGCGAGCTTAAGGGCTTGTTAGGAGGCAGGGGCTTAGGGGGTCATTTATTTAGGAAAGGGGGGGCGGGGCCATTTTAAGGGGGAGGGGGGGATATAGGGACCCAAAATTTTAGGGGGCGGGTTAGTGCCAATATAAGCCGCAGGGGTTAGGGGGGAAAAAAATCCAGACGGGCTAAGGGCCGTTAAGGAGGGGGCTTAGGGCCAAAAATTTTAGGGAGGCAAAAAGGGTTTTAATATTAAAAAAATAAGAAATCCTCACCTTTTTCTCCTCCCTCGTTTACCAACTGGGTCCCGGGCAGTCTTGTCGGAAAGGGTTGTGCATGATGTGCTCATGCGCGCCCAGTCCAATGTGGGCCCCGGAAAGGGGATTGCGGGGGAGCCCCCTGATGCTAATACCCCGGCCAGTCCTGCCTTTGAGTGCTCGGGCACCAGTAAGTTCACTGCCAGCGGCCCATATAGCCCTGCCTGCCTATGTATTGGCCTCTATCGCCCTGACTGCCTACATATTGGCCCCTATATCCTTGCCTGCCTATGTATTGGTCCCTATAGCCCTGCCTGCCTACATATTGGCCCCTATATCACTGCCTGGCTATGTATTGACCCCTATAGCCCTGCCTGCCTATGTATTGATTCTTGTATCCCACCAGTGGAGTTGATTCTTAGAATCCATCGGAGAAGACTCTTGGATCCCACTAGTAGAGTTCATTCTTGGGGTCCAATAGTGCAGCTTTTTCTTTGGTTTCACGAGTGGATTTGAATCTTGGGTCCCACCATTGGAGTTGTTTCTTAGAGCCCAAAAGTGGAATTGATTCTTGGGTCCTATAAGTGGAGTTGATGCTTGGGTCCCACCAGTAGAGTTGTTTCTTAGGGCCCACCTGTAAAGTTGATTCTTGGATCCTACCAATAGAATTGTTTTTTATGGCCTACCTGTGGAGTTGATTCTTTGGGGGGAAGGAGCACTAGTGGGGTTGATTCCGAAAGCCGACCCTATAGCTACTGTACAGGACTGTATATGCTGTCTTTCTCTGCATCTTGCTTTCTGCTTCGCTTTCTCTGCCTTTTTCCCTGAAATCAGCCTCTGGCCTACAATGCCCAGGGGCTCACAATGTCCAGGGGCGCTCAGCGGGTTTCCCCTGCTCCTCTGTGGGGCAATCCAAGCCTATACAGAGGTGTGTATGAAGAGGTATTTGTAACGGGTGTCCCTGCGACCCCCATGTCGAGCTGCGTGGTACTGCAGCTAAGTTTAAAGGGACAGCGGAGCGGTGATTGGTTTTCACCGGACGCTGATCCTATTTAATTTCCTGCCTTTTCCTTTGGTCTCTGCCGAATCGATAGTGCCCTGTGCCTTGAGAGGAAACGTTCCCATTGTGTCCTTGCGTTTACTGTGTACCGTTCCGTTTGCCTCCGTCCCTCGACCACGAACCTTTGCCGTCTGTCCTGACCTTCCTGCCTATCACAAACTACGAGCCTGCTTCACGATTTTGTGCCACACCGCACCTCGGCCGCCACCGCAAGCAGGTCACGTCATGGGTAGCGACCTGGTAGTGTTCCACCGCAGCAAGTCCATCCCGCTTTGTGGCGGGCTCTGGTGAAAACTGGACCTACTTAGACTCCGCTCCCTGGCGTGGCCCATACCATCGTTTGCGGTGGTCCAGAGGATCCACTACCGCTGACCGTTACAGTATTGACAGGAATTGCAGATACTTATAGGTTTGATTATCACCTGAACTGGATTTTTAGAATCTGAAGATAAAGTGGCACTATATTGGCGTGCTCTATTAAAGTGGCAGTATTGCCATAACTTTCCAAGATGCTAACTGCAGAGTAACAACTGTTCTGTCTCCACTTCCTGTTGTCACTTTTGAAAAAAAATGGCCGCCACAACAAATCAAAAAAGGCAGACATATAGAATTACCAAACTTTGGCTACTACTGTAACCGATGATTTACTAATATAAAGCCAAATTAGCATTGTTGGTGAAAACATCTTTAAATATGGAGTTTTTGTGGCTACTGCTGTAAATACTAATGCTCTTTTCCATTCCAGGTACACAGTGGGATCAGTCCAAGAAAACAATGACCAGGTCTGGAAGTTTCAACGATATTTCCTGGTTCAGGAATATTGTAGTAGACTGACAATTCCATTTCCCTTTGTTATTTTTGCTTATTTCTACATGGTACTGAGGAAGATGTTCAGTTGTTGTTGCAAAGAACCAGAAGCAGAGACTACACCATGCTGTAAGTCAGTAAAGCCTTGCAAATTGTTGTGGACAATTGTAACAAATGAGAAGAAGCATTTGCAATTATGCATCTAGCCACAGGGGGAATTTGATTCATACATAAGGGCATGTCCCCACGGCACGGGTTTGCGGCCGGATTTTCAGATGGTTTGCGGTTTTGCAGACCGTCTGAAAAACTGGCCACAAACTAATACACCGGGCTTCTATGGAGAACCCGTGCAGCAGTCCCCTCTGCATGGGTTTTCTGCTCGGCGGTTTTTCAAACCGCCGGTCGCCCGAAAGGCATTGTGCATGTTCATTCTTCCATCCGGTTTTTGGCTGGAATATGAACATGTGAATGGGACGGGGGAGGGGACAGCACACAAACCGGACACATACCGGTCGGATAAACTGACCGGTATTTGTCCTCTGCCGTGTAAACGGGCCCTAAGAGTTTTCTGGCATAAAAAAGTCACAAAGTTTGTTACAAGCCTGTTCTGTGTAAAAATGTGTGACACAAGATCTCCTGGACTTGACACAAGGCTGTTTCCTATGTGTCAAGATACAGAACTACTGATGTGAAAGTGTGTAACTCTGGGAAAGATATTATTTAGAAAATATCTCTTTTTCCACTGAACAGCCCCTTTAATACATTAAAGGAACACTCCAGCCCAGACATATACACTATATTACACCTAGTGCAAGGTAGCAGTGCATTACACAGGATACACAAAATAACTGAATAACAACAGGAAAATTTGTCATGCACCACCCCTTCAAACATCATGGGCCACATGTATGAAAGCTGTCTAGGTCTAAAACTCACTTTGTTGCCCATAGCAACCAATCAGAGCGCCCCTCTCATTTCATATAATGCTCTGGAAAAATGAGAGGGGCGCTCCAGTTGGTTGCTATGGGCAAGTTGGTAAGTGGGCTGGGTAGACCTCCCCAGTGGATTTCTCTTCATAAATGTATACCAGTGTTGTGGTCCTCTAGTAGAGGGGTTTCTGAGATGGTTTCTATTACTTTTGATGATAACAGTAGAACAGCATGCAGCACTACTCTCTCAGTCGAAAGGTCTGAAACCTTCAAATCTTGATGGACCATTGTAGGTTAGTTTGGTTTCTCATGTGCCATTCAGGCTCTTCATATGACACATCCAGCACAGTGTCCCCTTTATTTATTATTATGATGTAGATGTGAACACAGCTTATGTTCTCCATGCAGACAAAATAGAGAATAAGTGTAGTATTAAAAACAATATATACCATGTAAAAATGGTGTATTGTGCTCACCTTTAAATGTTGGGCGGTAGAGGCACAGCACTCCAAAAAACAGAACCAAGAAGTTTGGTTAATAGCTCGGCATCTCGTCTAAACTCCATATGTATGAGTCAAAGGATTGGTATGGTTATTAATGTTTGCACAGAATAAGATGCACCGAAATCCGATTTGCAAAATCGGATAAGATAAATGTTCTGCCAGCGCTTAACCAAATAAAAGTACTCTTTAGGGCCGTTCACACGGCTTATTTCAGGGACGGATTGCAACCATACTGTGCTCCGTACGGCGCTGCAATACGGCTACAATCCGTCTCAGCCATTACGGTAATCCACAGTTCTCATAGAGAATCCGCCGGGCGGGTAGAAAGTAACATGTTCATTATCCCGGCGGGATACGCACCGTGGATAATGAAAGTCTATGGGGCCGGCGGGCAGCGCCCCGGCCCCGCCCCTTATTCAAGCCGTATTGCGGGCGGGATCCGTCCCGCAAATACGGCTTGAACAAGCCGTGTGAACCGGACCTAAATTAACAAAACAGTCCCGACATACGATGGATTCAACTTACAATGGCTGATGAGAGGCCATAGTAAAGTGAATACAGCTGCAACATACACTGCCTCTAGGCCGCAGAAGCTGCCATAGACATTCATAGCGCATTGCAATAGGCTGGAAAATCCAGATGATTGCCTGTATTCCTTAGTGCAGACTCCCGCTGACAGATGGGAGTTAGGCCTGTTACAGGTATACAGGTACATAGGCAGCATGTGCCTCTTATATAGATACACACCGATTGGCTGGAATATTCAATCAGTTGGTGTGCATATTTCTACAGATGTGCCTTCCAGCCCACAGCATGTTTCGCGCATGCGCGGCTGTGCAGCGGCTGTTGCCTGACTAAGGTTCAAGTACTCCTTCCTGTTTTGTGTGGATACATTGGTGATTTTTTGTATAATATTGTATCTTACCTAGGTTTTGATTGCCTCTCAGTATGATTCTTTGATTGGTAGCCTCTTTAAATACTGGGCAATATGCATTGATCTTTAAACCCCAGTTGAAGCGCATGGTGAAAAGCGCATTGGGGCGTATGTCTTCTACCTATACCCTCATCTGACTTCATTCTATTTGAAGGTCGCATCATAGCACTTTTTTAAAAAAAAGGGGGACGATAAAACTGTCTTGTCAAAACTTTGGGGGGCTTTATGAAAACTGTCTTGGTCTAAGCTTTTCTTTTTCCCTTAGCAACCAATCAGAGCGCCCCTTTTATTTTTTTTAGGCCTATATAAAGATTGGTTGCAAGGGAAAAAGAAAAGTTTAGACCAAGAAGTTTCTACAGTCCCCAATTTTTTAGACCAAAACTTTTCATACATTCCCCCCTAGTTTTAGCCAAACATTTTCATACAGCCCCATAGTTTTTTAGTTTTTACAATTGATGTGTTTTTAGTTGCCCGATCTGGGTATTTTTATTAGGAGTGGTGGGTTTTGCAGACATGTCTTTTCGGTTTTTTTTTTTTTTTATTAAGTATTTTAAAGGCCTTGATTCCAGGGGGGCTGACTTCAGGGTTCCCTAATAACATAAGTCAAACGGGTACTGAAATTTATTAAGAAATTGGGACGACAGAGGGAGAGAGGACCCCCCCGCGAGGGCTTACAATTGGGGGGAGGGGGAAAGAGACAGGAGGTGCAGGAGGTGGAGGTGGGTAGAAAGGCCCTCTGTAAGTAGGTATTAAGACCCCGTTGGAAAATTTTTAAAGCCTCCGTAGGTAAAATATAGGCCCTGTAAAAGGTATATAGACCTGTAATTTAAAAGAATATGATACCTGTATGCAGTAAAGCCCCGTGGAAGGAGACCCCCATAGGTAATTGTCCCCGTAAGTGGGATATAGGTCCCCCCGAGGTAACTAGGTATTTTAAAAAACACTTTTTTGTAGGGGACCCCCTTTGGTATTTAAAACCCCTGTAATACCCCAAAAAGGCCCCACAGACCCCTAAGGGGCTTATACTTACGGGGGGCCATTGGTAGGTAAAACCCCCCCTTTAGGTAATAAGCCCCCATAGGTTACATGCCCCTGTGTAGAACAGCTTGTGTCTGGCAGGGGGAGTGAAACATCCGCCCCCTATCCATCATTCGTGGGCCCAAAAACCTCAGGGAGGCCAAAATTTTTTTTGGCTGGACACCACCGTAGCAAGGTGGGGTGATTGGTACATTACGCCACTGTACGCTTACTACTGGGGGGTAGGGTTTGCCGCGCCCCCATATTGGCGAAAATTTGGAAAATTTTGGGGGCTTGGCGCTCAATAGGATCCGGGAATCTGGTTGGGTCTGAGCCCGTGGGAAAAACATGGGAGTTGGGGGCTCACTAGTAAACACGACTCGGGTGGGGGCCTTGAGCTCCACAGCATTTTTTTTAATGTAGCGCATCTTCGGGGAAAATTTTGTGTCATACCAACAATGCCGGTTGACATTTTTTGGGTTCCGGAACCCAAAGCCATTTTCCCTAGACTTAAGGTTTCAACAACAATGGGCATTCTAGAACTTAATTAATATTGCGTGTGAGGTGAAAAAAGCTGGAACAACATTTATCTGATCCGATTTTGACTTAGAATTCCAAGGATTTCATTCTTTGTAAACATTGATCCCCATATTTTTCCTTGTTTCATTTTTATAGCAAATAAAAGTTTTTAAGTGCTTGTTTTTTCCTACAAAAAGACAGTCAATAAAGGCCCCACAAGAATATTGCTTGTGCCA
>JAODAL010014057.1:0-88842 GCA_025379985.1 Phyllomedusa bahiana
AGTTTTATTTTTATTTAATGAAATATGTATGTATATATGTATATATGTAAATATGTATGTATATATACACACACATGTATGTGTGTGTACATGTGTATATGTATGTATGTGTATATGTATGTGTGTGTGTATGTATGTATGTATATATATATATACATACACACATATATATATATATGAATGAATATATATATATGTAAATATATGTATGTATATATGTGTACATATTTGTGTGTATGTGTATAGATGTATGTGTATATATATATATGTGTGTATATAAATATGTATCTAAATGTATGTATATGTGTATATATATGTATGTATATATGTAAATATATGTAAATATATGTATGTATATATGTAAATATGTATGTTTATATATGTAGGTTTATGTGTGTATATATGTATGTGTGTATATATGTATGAATGTATATATGTATGAGTATATATAAGTGTATACGTGTGTATATATGTACATACACACATATATATGTATAGGTGTGTATATATGTATGTGTGTGTATATATGTATATGTGTGTGTATATATGTATATGTGTGTGTATATATGTATATATATGTATATATATGTGTGTGTATATATGTATATATATATATATATATATATGTATATGTGTGTATATATGTGTGTGTATATATATGTTTATATTTATGTGTATATATTTGTGTGTATGTATATGTATATATATATATATATGTTATATAGGTTTGTGTGTGTATATATGTTTGAGTGTATGTATGTATATATATATATATGTAAATTTTTACGTATGTATATGTATGTATATATGTATAGGTGTATACATATGTATATACATGTGTGTATATATGTGTGTATATCTGTATATCTATGTATGTATATTTATGTATAGATGTGTGTATGTATATATATATATATATATATAATATATATATATATAATATATAATATATATATATAGATAGATGTGTGTGTATATATATACATATATACATACACACACACACTTACATCACTTTTTGTACAGGTGTCAGATTCACCACTAGGTAAGTTGACCAAACCTAAGTTTTGCTGGATCATCTAACGACCTCCTGTGTGATGGTTTGCTAAAGAAAATATGGGTCTGGTAGGTAGGAAGAAGAAATGGTTTATTATGTAGAATTCCAAGAGATAGGCCAAGCCCATGTTTCCAGTAGCCAAGAAAGTATATGGGTAGCTAAAATGAATGTGAACCATTTTATTAAACAATAATATTCCTCCACCTATTCATTTATGTTTTACTTGTCCAGTAGACATGAAGATGGTCGAAACATCATCACTTCCGCTCTGTTCTGCTAGGTTAGTGGGCAGTCCTTTTTGTAGATGCTCCTGTCCCCGAAACAGATAATCACCTGTACCTGCCAGCGTGACACCCCATTCAAGGACGGCGGTAGGCGACTTGAATAGAGTTGGCGGCTTACTTAACAGCGTACATGTGATTGAAGTAGATAAGGATCTTTAAGGTACCGCAAACCTTCCTTTAACAGCGGAAGGCAAGTGATCATTTGGCGACTGTGAACACATCTGGCTCTATTGGACAAGTAAAATAAATAAATAAATAAATGATAGGTGGAGGAACAATAATTCGTATTAAAATATATTTAAATAAATCATTAAACAAGCTATATGAAAAGTTAGAATGATGATGATAATAATAATGGTTGAACCTCTTTAAAAACATTCTGCTTCCTTATAGTAAGTATCCACCATAAAATCTAACCTTGTTGCCCATAGCAACAAACCACAATCCATGAGATGTTAAAGCTCAGCACTACAGCGAGCTTAGCACATACAGTTTATGCACTTTACAGTAACAGTAGTGTTGTGTTTCTGATTCGGGTCAAAGTCAAATGTGACCCGAATCAGAGCAATACAACTAGTGTCAATTGAGATTTATTTATTTTTTTACCAGTTTTGAATAGGTTAAAGTACCAGATTCCCACTGCTTCCAATCCCATGGCACGGTTTTCCCAATATCACTTCCGTCACATAGGTCACCCTAATGTGGCACTGGGCCTGAAGCAAGGTCAGACTGAAGTGACGATGGAGCAATAGCACCACAGGTCCTGAAGCTCTGGAGAATGGGCAAATTAACTCATTGAAGAAAAAAAAAACAAAGAACTCCAACTTAAAGGGGTTGTCTCAGTACAAGGATTGTTTTTTAGGTTCAAGATTTTGCAAAAACAAGTCACTTTGCAATATATGTCCATTAACAGTGTCCTACCTATTCCTAGATAACCCCTCTTGTATGAGCTACATCAGCTCCTCAGGTTGCTATAGCTACAGACCTGTCACTGCAGGCCAGTAGAAGCCAGTAATCACACCCTTGAATTCAACGACGAAACTGAGCAAACAGAACTGAAGTAAGATGAATTGATTTAGTGAGACAACCCCTTTAAAGTAAGGGATCTGGTTACTCTTCGGGCTAGGAAGTGTGAAAAAACACTATACTTACACAAAGATGTGGAATTCAGGTCATGGCTGTAGAGGAAAGCAGAACACTTGTAATCTCACTGTGCAGAAATAAATCTACATTGTCACAGTTTTACAGAGAACTCTTGCACACATATTACAGTCAGGAATTCTCTTCAGATACGTTTATTGGTAGGTTAGCAATTTAAAAACACTTTCAAAAACAAAATTAAAGGCACATTTGTGGTATTTATACCAATGACATATATATACAAAACCAACATGGAGGACGCCACATATAATGCCAATGCAGTCTTATCAATCCTTAAGAAAAGATACATTTCTAAGCAGAACTGTGCAGTTTGGTAAAGATGTTAAAGGAGTTGTCCACATGGCTTCAGCATGGACTGCGTCATCTTCTGGGTCATTTTAACAGCTGAGATAGCGGGTATCATGACTTATGGATATGCAGATAATACATGCACATGTCCTAGCATTGTCTTACACAGTATTACTTATGTCTCACTGTATGAACATGAGTGTATAAACCAACAGAATCATCCATACAGCAAGGTGCACACAGACTAAGTCTGCACATAATGATGACCAGGAGAGCTGCCTCTAAGCAAAAGAGTTAGGTCACTGTGTTTTTTTTATTTTTTTTATTTGCCCAACTGCATCCACAGTGAGAAAGGCAGCAACTATTACGGTAACTAAAAATATATTGCATTGTGTTTACAGCTCCTATGCAGATTTAGGTCTCCAGAGAAACAGAAGTGTTTGATCCTGCTCTCATACTCCCTGCCACCATGTGTATGCCAGTTTAACACAGAGCAAGAAGGATAGCAAATGACTGCAAGGTCACACAACACAGTCTGCAGTCTGTTAACGTGGAACGACACATTGGTTTGCACAGTTGAGTTGTAGACACAAAAGTTTTTGTTTTTATAAACTAAAGATTGTGCAAAGTTGCTTAGTTTTTCACTGGAAATTCATTGGGACAATAAAAGCATGATAACAAATGTGGAGAATCCCCTTTACCCTCTTGGACAACTCCTTTTCACGCCCTGCTGATCTGTGTGTTACATGGTAACCTACACTTTATTTGAGGCAGATGGAGAAATAACAGTTCATTAAGGTAAAGTCTCATCATAGGCACTGTACTCACAGAATGACGACAGTATAAATATAAAATCAGTTTCCAGCTATAAAAAGGCACACAGCAGTGAGAACGGTAACATATTTGGTGTGTAGTGGGAGGGTTATTACCATTTTCTCTGACATCTTTTTACATATTGGTGATCATATAATAAGACTTGGTGGTGGCTAATGAGGTTTTATAGATTGGTGACAGCAGCTATTTCTACACATGGAAGATTCTAGCTTCTGCCAATAAAGGGGAGTAGTTATTTGTTTTAAAAAATGCTGCGCTGGTTGAGGAGCCTTTAAAATAGAATTAACTCGCCTAATAAAGCCAATCTATTCCATCACTATCGGTGCTCTCCACAGTCATCTGTCCCATGATATTGTAGCCAATCACTAGCATCAGCCGTCTCTTTCTTTATGGAACAGCATGTGACTGCTGAGGCCAACAACTGGCTGCAGTATCACATGGCAGATGAAGGTGACATCATTGGTGGGGAGCTCCAGGGTTGCTGGAAAGAAACAGGTTTTAAAGAGTTAACTTTTTTTTTTTTCTATTTTAAGACCATCCCCATCCAGCAAATAATTTTTTTAAACTTATAGACAACACCTTTTTTATGAGTCCTGTTTACTACTGAGTTCAACACCAGACTCAGTCTATGGACCTAAGTGTTAGGAGGGGGGATTCATCTATCAGCTGTCTATGGTATATCCTGTGAATAGGTCATGAATGTCTGAGATTTCCAGACCTCTCTCCAGAATAGTGGTCTACTGAACTTCAAACCCTGCTTGGGGTCATGAGAAATAATGGTGCTCATGCTTGGGTGTCTCGACTGACTTATCTGATGTCTAAATACAGATGAACAAGCGTGGTTGGCTGTATTTAAAATACCAGTAGACATCAACAGAGAGAATTGTACCAACTAGAACAGGTGGGTTGGGCGACCCCGATTCTGCAGGTAGATCTGGAATTAGCACTTGCAGGCCATATCCATAGAATACACAACAAATTTAACATTTCTGGAGATAAGAATATCCCTTTAAGGCAACAAAATTAAGATGCCAGGTGCACTTTTAAAAATTACATGGGCAGCTTACAGTTGTCAGGCTGTTGGTAACATAGCACCCAATCAACTATATTTCCAGCAGCTGAGGCAGTTTTGTTGCCATCTTAACCTCATTTTTATAATAAGAATTTTTTATTAGTTTACACGATGTAAGCCCCTTAAGGTTAACAAGATAAACCGTACACATGTAGAGCGTATTTCTGCTGTCCCAGCAACTACGTGTGCAGTTGGGTTACAATTGCAGCTTCTACATAGAAGGTTGAATTAAACCAGCATATTTTTATTGGATTGATCCTATGTGGATACACTAACACCGGTAAAGGTTGGAGGTAGAGGGCATACGTTTTATAGGCATCCCTTTAAAAAGGGCTTTACATGATTACAAATATGTGGTTGCGTCTGATATTGCAGCTTTGCCCTATGGCCAGGTGTGGCACAGTTTATAAGAGAAAGCCATGTTTTTCTTATCCTTGACATACTCTGTAGTTTGCCTCTTACTCTAGTATAGTCATCAAAAACGAACATGTTAAAAGATCGTGATCAACAGACTGACCATTGGAAAAAGCAGTGTTAGAATTACATCATCAGTTTACTCCTAGGACTAAGCCTGGGTTCACAATTTCGAGTCAGAACTCATTTTTATGATGCAATTTTAGAAAACCATAGAAAAAGGCATCCTGACTGGTATTTATGAACCTAGCCTAAAATTTACATTGGCCAGAGGTCAGCTGTCCATTATCTCACATAGGGTTCTTAGCAAGGATAATGACCGCAGAAAAGAGCAAATAGAGGGTTATAATTAGTTGGTCCACAGTCAATTATCATAGCATCTAAGATTTCACCTGGCTGCTTCATAAGACAAAAACTGCCCAGGAATAAATATTAAAAGTAATTTGTACATTTCACATGGCTAGGGGTAATTTGGCATATACAACTAAATGGAGTAACTAACCAGCATGTACCCTCCATGGATCAATCCAACCACCCAGATCTAATCTTACTTTACAATGCAGAGAAGACTATTTTAGGGCAATGTCTTTCTTTGGTTTATATACACATTACGGGATAAGACTGGAGCGTGGGAATGATTTACTCCACTCACTTAATAAGAAATAGCAAATAAAGAAGAAGCATAACATCTACTGGTGCTCAATTAGAATCCAGGTAAAGAAGACTAACATCATATGCAGTGTGCTTTATCCATTATAAGGCACTTTAGTACATCCTCCCTACTTCTCTATCATGAAAGACTAAGGAAAATATATTCTCCCAATTTTAACTTTCTTGGTCACAAATATATATATTAACTCCCAAGCATCCTTCATTTAATACAAGTATGGCGAGAACTGAACCACAATCCATTAAAATGTTGTCTTATACTATGCAGAGCCACAAATTTCTGCAGATCAGTTGATTTCTACCATACAATATGGGATGGAAGAATCCATATATTTCCATGACCAAGATGATGTAAAGTGGATGGGTTGATCTTAGTGAATATATAATACACAAAGCACAACACAACAGAACAGCTTCATAAGCAGATACATTCCCTAAGATCTCTTATCTGATATTGTGTCATGACAGTAAAAGAACTTAACAGCTTAAACAGGGACTGAAAGGAATATCTTGCTGCTTTCTTCACTCAATGAGTTTCTTAGCTCTCAAGTTTGCGTCATCAATGCGGTCTGTCTTTGTTATAGCCTAAAAAGAGAAAAAAAAAAATCACATTAAATGTTTTTCAAGTTTGATCAGTCCTGTCCCTTATTTCTGTACAGAATAATAATTTTATGATGAAAAAAAAAAAGGAGTATGCTCGGTTTCAGTTCCTCGCATTTTCTACATTGAATGGCCATACTTGTTTAAGTCCTTTATACATCAGTATTTACAATGAATACTTGTCACAGCTGAAGGATTGCTTCATTAATACATAGTATGCATAATTTATAATGGACCATTTACATGGAGTTATACTTTGCATCAGGGTATCATGGTGGGGGGAAAAAAAAAAGTACATTGAAGGAACCGGGGTGGACCAATAGAAATCAATAGAGCAAACATAGTCCTGTTTGGACAACATTTGCTCCATTTTTTCAGCTGCATACACTATGTGCAGAATGCAAAAGCGTGAGACCACACCTGTGTCCTGCACAAAAAGGGTGTACGTTTGGAAAATAGAGCAAGTGTCTGACAGGTTGAATATAAAGTTGTTGAAGGATTTGTTTTCCCTGTAGATGAGCAGTACCTGTGGTATACCACAGCTGCTTCACCTCCCACATCTTTTGTCTAATACATGGATAGAGCAAGAGGAGGAGGGGTCCTGATTGGGGAAAACTCTCCCTCTATTATGCCTATATGCACTTAGGTGTTGAGATAAGTAATGTTATGTATACTGGACCATGTATGGTGTGTACTTGAGTGTATATACTATAGTTAGGTTATGACAAAGTGATCTAACATAGGCCTGTTTCAGAGCAGCATGGAAGGTTCCTTTCATAGCCTCTGTTAAAAGTGATGGGAAAAAAAAAATAGCATCTTGCAGTATTTTTTCTGTTAAAATAATGAATACCGCAACGGAAACCCAACAGACGCCACTGAAGTCAATTGGGTGCATAGAGTACGAGTAGTACATTATAAAACGAATCTGGTTCCAACATTCTGAAAAGAACCTCTAACACAGATGTGAACCAGGTTATACAGTATCCATTAGACGTGATCCCAGACTGGACTCACCTTCTCATTAATCCGGTCAATCATTTTGTTCTGGCTGTCAATTTCATTACCCATGTCTAAGGCCATGTTCTTTAAGTTTCCCAGAACGTTGCCAACCTGCTGCAGATTTTCATCCATTTCGTCCTCCCGAGCGTCATTTGTAATCCTACAAAAACCACAAGATTATTAATGACATACATGGATACTACACACTTTTTAACTTGCATTGCATCACCAATTTCTGTCACCAGTAACTTTTTAATTATCTGTTGAGCAGCTGGAGGCGGGCTTTTTTTCCCCGCAGACTATAAACTGGCATTATAAATAAAATGTGGGGGTAATTACTTTTTGATAATTTTTATTCAGTTTTTTTTGGGACAGGAAAAACACCCAGTAAAAATCTGCAGCACTGCAGAGTGGCAGTCTATGTAATACATCAACTCATGTCCACCTGTGCAGCTCTTTATAGTTCATAGATTGGGGTCTTCAGCAGGGACCTCCAATTTCTATTAAATACCTTTGACTTAATAGTACACATGGACTAATGATGTTTTAATGAGTGAACTCTCTCAAAGAGGACCCATGGCCATTTCTGAAATGTCTTTTTTATTAAATACTTCTGTCCCCTATGAAATAATTAGTGGTGTGTCCGGCAAAGTCTGACACTGTCCATTCCGTGCTGACACACCCATCTAACAGATTTAGTAATACATTTCTAAGACGAACAACAGAGGAACACCACAACATAGAGTTATGAGAGAAGATGCTCCAGGATTGTTCATGGGGAACACAATTTACTTAGACAGGAGAGGTCACAGGTCCCTTTTAATTGGGCAGAATTCAAGACTTCTCCTTGGCTAATGACTACAAATGACAGTATTGTTGTAATTACCTTTTTATGTATCCACCGCTTTGTCCAACTCCGCTACTCTGCTGCTGTCCATTTACCTGCCGGGGCTGCTTGGAGACCACATCATCCGATCCTGGTTCTTTGTTCCCCCATGCCTTCCTATAAACATCACTAGCTTCAAAATTTTTGGACCTGTTAATTAAAGTAAAGTGGTTATTATTGCTCATTTAGATGGAAACCATTACAACCACAGTTGTCCCAACTAAAAGTGTCAATGGTAAGTACTAAGAATATTGCTGTTTATCTTTGGTGAAATTCATTGAAGGTACATTTTTTTAGTTTTATTTTATATACCATTGAATCATAATATTGTATAGTACAATACAATGAGCTGTATAACTACTGAAGGACAGAATGGTTGAAACATAGGTGACAATATTATCCAACAGGACTATAAAATAGTGTTATTCCCAAGAGAAAAACGAGGGTGACATTTCAAACAGATGTCCCCAAATAACTTGCGTGGCAGAAAGTTAAGGGCCGTTCACACGGCTTATTTCAGGGACGGATTGCAGCCGTATTGCGTGCCGTACTGCGCTGCAATACGGCTGCAATCCGTCCCAGCCATTAGGGTAATCCACAGCTCTCATTGAGAACTATGGATTCTGTCTCTCCTCCCCGCTCGGCGAATCAGCCAGGTGGGGAGAAAGTGACATGTTCATTACCCCGGCGGAATACACGCCGTGGATAATGAAAGTCTATGGGGCCGGCGGGCAGCGCCCCCACCTCGCCCCTTATTCAAGCCGTATTGCGGGCGGGATCCGTCCTGCAATTACGGCTTGAGTTGTGGACACATCGTTATCTTTAGGTCTTTCTGCAGCACCAGATACCTTCTGAATAACCACAGGAGATATGGGTAAGGTAGGTATGACACAGGAGGGCACAGGGTTTTATATACACTGCTCATCACAGTACAAGCATGTCTGTGAGAGATCACACAAGTGTTGAGGTATATGATAGCTGCAATGTGTAATCTGTTCATGGCCCGTGCACACCCTAAAAACAAACAACAGCTGTTTATGCAAGATCAAGGAATTCCACTGTGATCCTTTCACATGTATAGTCTTCTGGAACAACACATAAGCCAAATACAGAGAGAGCTGTTTCCACAAACATAAAATTGAATTAGAATAGAAGTTAATGCAGTAGTCATGACCTTGCTGGTTTATGTTTGGAGGTCTAATGAACAGATGCAGCATAAATACAGGACACGTGGAGATTAACCTTATTCTGCATTCATGATCACATTCATTATAAAAGTACTGTCTGGTAATCTGTATACTGTCGCAAGTGTGGCTATGGTACATGATCTCCAAAAAATTGGGAATCTCGCAAGAGAACAAAGAGTGACTTTTGATCACTATATTTACTATTTTGCCATAGGCAAACTTAAACTCTATCAGGTCTCTATCTATTAAACACTAAAACGTAAACTTTTATTATATCTAACTCTAACCTCTATACACACATATTTAAAAACCTGTCTCTATCCTCATCATTTAACCCTTTTTGCTTCTGAAAGGGGGAATAACTCCCTTTCTATCAATCAAGTCTGGTGGAACCCCACCTATTAACAGGAGAGCCTTATATCTATAGCAAAGTACTAGCTTCAGTAAGGGATCCCAAGCCAAGGTCAGGCATGACGTCTTAAATTGTGATCTCTCACCTCTGTCTACAAGTGTCACCTGCTGCAGACTGTGTCACAAGGGGGCCTTATTTGTTCTGTGTCTATGAGATTAGGGACGACTGCCCAAGTAGTTGGCTTGGGATCCCTTACTGAACCTAGTACTTTGCTATAGATATAAGGCTCTCCTGTTAGTAGGTGGGGTTCCACCAGACTTGATGATAGAAAGGGTTATTCCCTCTTTCAGAAGCAAAAAGGGTTAAATGATGAGGATAGAGATCAGGTTTTTAAATAGTGTGTATAGAGGTTAAGAGTTAGATATAATAAAAGTTACGTTTTAGTGTTTAATAGAGAACTGATAGAGTTTAAGTTTGCCTATGGCAAAATAGTAAATATAGATATGGTACATTGACACCAGTGGGCAGTCTTACTTTTCGCTTGCAAAAAACATAATGAACATCTCAGTTTAAGGTCACAAACAAAAAGCACAAACAGGTGGACATGTATGAAAACTGATGCATGGGTAAAACAGGTGCCTGGCAGAGAACTATGACAAATCCTCTCATTGTAGTGAGCACCAATAGTGAATCTACCAGCACTAGTCTTCAGAAATGCCTCTGTGATCTATAAAGCTGAAACACCACAGGACAGACACCACATACTCACATATACTGCAATAATAAACATGCAGCATCCAGGGGCCAAGAGAGTAACATGCAGGAGGAAAACAATATGGACACGCTGTGAGCAGATAAAATTTTTGCTATGTGTTTGGGCATGCAGGAAAACTACTCATTGTAACCCAAAAATGACCAACTACAGTGTCTGATCACCAACCTGAGCCTGCTCTTCAGCTTCCTAAAAAATCTTCATGTTAGTAAGCAAAGGAGAGAGGAGAAAGACAAGACAATAAACAACAGAGCCAAGTGGCGATTTGTTAGTAAGAAGGCAAACCAGCAATAACAGAGGACAAAGGTTTACAGTGAAGAGCCCATTTACAATGTTTCTTCAGAACTGCAGCACTAGTAATTCCCTAGTAGGCTGCTAATTACATCATAAACATCCCTTTCAGAAGCAAGAACAATCTGATGGAGCTGCCAGGAAAATGACGCTTACCATAGCTGACCTGCAGACTCCATCAGCATACATGCCAATCAGACTGCTCTGGATGTCACAGGAAGCAACTGTGATAATACACTTACATTAGGGAATTACTAGTTTTGCAATGCCCCTATATAGTATTACTATTGAAATAAGATCTAAACCTTACACTGTACTAGAGAGTATTAAAAAGATCTAGCAGGTTTACCGTCTTAATGAGGAAAAAAAAATGCAAATTAGCCCTTATGCAAAAGGAAGAAAAATGCCTCTTGTGCCAACTAACGCTTTTTACACTGTAAGTCCATGTACAACCCCTAAAACAGCATTGAAAAAGGATATTAAAAAAACCATACCGCCGTATGTACATAGCAGCTTCAGTGTCCTTGTCCCTTTTCAGTACAAAGCAGGGTGCTTGTTGGCACGATGAAACTGATGCAGCCGTCTACAAATGGGTGTCTGGTTTAGCTGGTGTCTTGTCATACTCTGACCTGCAGGTTAACCACCCATAGGTGGCACTATAGATGGCTCTCCTCTAAAAGGGAAAGTAATTTACATAACTTACTGAACTTAAAGGGGTTGTCTCACTACAAGGATTGCTTTTTATGTTAAAGATCTTGCAAAAACAAGTCACTTTGCAATATATGTCCATTAACCGTGTCCTACCTACTCCTAGATACCCCCTTCTTTTTATGGCTGCACAGCTCCTCAGGTCGCTATAGCTACAGACCTGTTTGATCTCTCCTGATAGGCTGCCAACACTGGTTGCTATAGCTACAGACCTGGCTTCTGTTGCAGGGTAGTAGAAGCCAGTAAACACGCCCCTGAATTCAAAGTGAAACCAAGAAAACAGGACTGAGGTAGATGAATCAATGTAGTGAGACAACCCCTTTAATGAAATTACTAAATATCACATTTCAGAGTCATGAGAAAAAAAGTAACATCACTTGATTACGCAGGTTAATGGCAAAACTTCTGCCATGAATATGACCCTTGCAAATGACCCTAGAGTTAATTCACACAGCACCTTTGTTGTGAAATTTCCTCAACTGTCCAGTTTATCTACTTTCAATCTCAGGATTTTTTGCAAAACATCTGTCACGTTAATATTCCCTTATGGGAATGTTAGGCTTACATAAAATAACTTGGTACCAACAAATAAAAACACTGTACCTCTTCTTGTATAAATTGGAGGTTTTTTTTTTTTATAGCGCAAAGTGCACAAGGAAAGGTTTTTATATAAAATGTCCTAATTTACTCAGTCATTGCCACATCCCTCTTAGAGATCTATTTAGAATTAAACCAAATTAAAAAAAAAGGGGGGGGGGTATTCCCATCTTGTAACTACCATGTCTGAGGCCAGCTCATAGCTCACTACAAACTAGCCTCAGAGAATGAGGAGATAGGCACACTTTTGCAGTTCTCACCATTCATTCCTAAGGGAGTTTCAAATTCAGCCAAGCGAGCATGTTGGGACACCCATAGAAATGAATGGGGAGAATTGTGCAGGCCTATCTCCGAGGATGGTCCTTAGCAAGCCATAGACAAGTTGCTTATAAAATGGGACTACCCCCTTGAAATACTGGCTCCTACACCAGGGAATCTGTAAGTGTCATTCATGTGGTGTTTCCCATAGAAGTGACCATCTGTATTTTTAATCTACTTTTCCCTTGATAAAAAGAAACAGAACTGATTATAAATAAAATACAGGCAGTCCCCGACTTACGTCTGTCCCCCAGTTACGAACGGGGACCGGAACGACGCAAGCCAGGGACAGCCGACAGCGTCCGGGCGCTGCGGTGGCCCGGGCGCTGTCAGCGATCTTTGCAGCTGTATGCGACTCCTGGAAGCGCATACAGCTGACTCTCCGGTCCACGTCCAGGCACTGCCATGGCCCGAGCAACGGCGGGGATCACTTCGGCTGTATGCGACTCCACAATAGAACTCCAGAAGGCCACAAGCAGGCTTGCGACCTTCCAGAGTCTACGGCACAGGCAGGGCGCGATGTCATCACTCTGCCTGCGCGGCCTGATGACATCACCGGCCCGTGCCAGAAGACCAGGAGTCAGAGGTAAGTCTCGGAGCAGCGGGGGAGTGAGGTGAGTATTTGTATTTGGTTTTTTAATAAGCCCCATCTATACCTGCCTATGAGGGGACCTATACCTGCTATGGGAGACCTATAACTGCCTATACCTGCTATGGGGGACATATACCTGCCTATGGTGGGGGGGGGACATAAACCTGCCTATACCTGCTATGGGGGATATATAACTGCCTATACCTGCAATGGGGGACCTATACCTGCCTATAAATGCTATGGGGACATATACCTGCCTATAAATGCTATGGGGACATATACCTGCCTACATGCTATGGGGACATATACCTGCCTATAATTACACACCATACATGTACTAAATATATTGGTTCCGACTTACATACAAATTCAACTTAAGAACGAACCTACAGTCCCTAACCCGTATGTAACCCGGGGACTGCCTGTAGTAGAATAAAAAAAGGGAAGAAACTTTACATGATACAACATTTTAAACACTGGACAAAAAAATATTTAAAACCATTTCAGAATTTCCAAAGTAGTGTGATAAGCAGTTCCTGTTATCAGAGAGAAGGCTGGACAAATACATATTTACACGTGCTTATGGAAGGCTGTGGTCAGTAGCATTAATGTGATCCTGTACTAACCTCTTTCCCGGACAGACACAGAGGCCACAACACTTGTTCAGTTCTGTTAGGTTCTTCTCTGCCTCCCGCATATCTTTGTTGATCTGGTCCAGTCCTTCTTCGACACGTTTTAGTTGTTCTGAAAAATAATTACCGAACCACATAAATGATTCAAGTGACTCCTATACAGTCAATTCTTACGCCATCCAGGGTTTTCTATGGTATTTAAATGACTTCTAATACAGGTGTATTAAATATATAAGTCAACAGATTCATTTATCAGTGCTCACACAGCATCAACATATTCCATGGTGCTGTACAGAGATGGTCATCACATACATCAGCCATCTTATTTCCCAGAGACAAACAATCGGGACAATTTCAACAGGAAGCAACTGAAACCATAAGTATGTTTTTTTAAAAAAAAATGGGAAGAAACCAAATAAAAATTGGTTAACACACAAGAAGAACCTACACATATACTACACAAGGTCCAGTAACCTGTTGCATAAAGAAAAAAAAAGCAGCGCTTTGGTGTGGGAATCAATTTTAATTACAAAGAGGTTACCCAGTGTAAGTCGACGGACCCAATGTAAGTCGATAATTTAAAGGGTTTGTCTTACTACATCGATTTATCTTACCTCAGTCCTGTTTTCAGTTTCATTTTTGAATTCAGGGACAAGTTTACTGGCTACTACTGGCCTGCAGTGACTAGCTGCTGAGTACACCAGGTCTTTAGCTATAGCAACTAGTGCTGGCAGCCTATCAGGAGAGATTGAACAGGTCTGTAGCTGTGGAGCTGATGCAGCCCATACAAGATGAGATATCTAGGACTAGGTAGGACACTGTTAATGGACATATATTGCAAAGTGACTTGTTTTCGCAAGATCTTTAACATGAAAAGCAGCAATTCTTGTAGTGAGACAATACCTTTAATTGAGATTTGTCATAGCTGCAATGCTCTGTAAAGAGCAGAAGCCATGTTGTCACAGGTCACACTAAATATTTTTCCAGCAGATTGAAAATACACCTCAATACAATATTTTTTTTTTTTTTTTTTTAAAGCAATTCAATTTAGTCTGTAATTCAGTCTAGGCCATCTATCTATATCCATCTCTCCATCTCTTTAAACCACATACAGATATAATATATAGCCACATGTATTTAAACAGCTGTGCGTATTGTTTGTGTATATATACACTACACCGGTGACCGTTACAGTAGACATACATAAGTACGGCGATTATAAACACCTAAGCACAGGATATAAACATTCATGGCAAGTACTATAAACATATAAAAAAGTAGAATCATGGAGCAAACAATACAAGACAAGATCAGGTCTCACTAAATCCTAATGGTGCTTCCTCCCCCTGACTCTCCTTAGCCCCCCCCCTCCCCAGCTACCTGGACAGGGCAGGAAATGTTGCCTGTTGTGGACAGAACTCACAGTCCATCAACTGAAGACTGCAGAAGTATCTAGGAGGCAACATGGTGTTCACAAGCAGCTCGCCGGCTCCATTTGCAGGGTCACGTGTAGCAATAAACACTACTCACAAAACATTAGGGAAATTTGGCTATTGTGACACTTCAAGCAGGATGCTCTCCAACGGAAGTGGCCAGTGAGCTTAGAGTGTCACAGTGTAATCAACAGGTTACTATAGAGATGCAGTGAGACTGGAAGAGTCACAGAAAGGCAAAAAAGTGAACGTCCTTTGGCTCCATCACACACTGATGACCACTTCATTGCAGACCGTGTTCTGCGGGACGGATCATGAATGCCAAACTCCTCCAGGCACGGTTAAGGGAGGTGAGAGGCAACAAAGTGTCACATCAGAGCATTTGTAACAGTTAACATCAGTGTGGTCTGTGCGCTAGACGACTAGCAAGGGTACCTGACCAGTATTTGATCTGGCTGATGCATAGCGCTCTCCAGCATCATTGGCAGCTATCGTTTCTATTCGGACTGAATTGACTTTCATCATTGAACAGCAACAAGTACCACTGGTCAAGACGACGATGCCTGTGCCAGGTGGTGTGGTCAGGTCATCGACCACACAGTTGTAAACAGTTACAAATGGTCTGACGTGACACTTGGTTTCCTCTCGCCTCCCTTAAACGTGCTTGAAGTTGTGTGGCATTTATCATCCGGTTCCCCAGGGCACTGATTACAACGAAGTGGTCATCAGTGTGTGACGTAGCCAAAGGATGCCCACTCCTTTGCCATTCTGTGTCTCCTGCAGTCTCTCTGTATCAACCTGCTGATGACACCCTGTGACACTAAGCTCAGTGGCCACTTCCGTCTGAGAGCATCCTGCTTGAAGCCTCGCAATGGTGACGTACTGTTCCATCAATTGTAAGGTGTTGTCTTGGTCTCATGGTGTCAAAATGTGATGAGGAGGACTGTTTAAATTCCAAATCAAATTGATCCCCTAAATTTATTGGGTGATTCAGGGATCAAACACTTGTTGGGAATTTTGCCATTAAGCCTCTTCTGAAAGATCAGCAAGTTGTGCAGAAAGTACTGAAACACTTAACTTTAGAATGCACGTATTCGATTGTTTAGAGATGCTCTCATTTAGCGTATTTAAAAACAATTTAAAGAAATTTTATATTCATCCTGAAATTTCAACCAAAAGGCAAATATCCCTAACTTTTTGTGAGTAGTGTGTATGAAGCTGATTTTAAAGCATGAATGTGCATGTCCAGTTATCAATTTGATGTGAACAGTGTGCATTCTGCTACATTATTTTACATATAAATATGAATACTGTTAGCTTGACATTTATTTAGCCAATTCATAAAAAAAAAAATATAAGGTGGAGGTGACCATGATAGTTGCAGACAGTAAGGTCTAAAAATTGTAGACATTTCTGTGGAACTGAAACTCACCGCCTTGTTCATCCAGCATAGTTAATGTTTTCACTCCTGCATCTTGACTCTAAAACAGAAATGTTCTAATGAGCAAGCAAGAGCCGGGAACACTACTGGCGACAATGATCAAACTTCCTGCACCTACATGTCAAGAACCATTATTACCGGACTGTTCTCAACACTAAACTAACTTCCGGGCTGGGGCAGCTTTAAAACGAGAGGACTCATCAGCTCCCTGGAGGAATACATCGTCCACCTATGACGTAGGCAATAAAAAGTAATACAGACAGACATGTCAGGAGAACAGATCTGCCAACTTGGTGTATTGCCTTATTAAAGGATAGCATATTACAGATACAGGTTCATACACCTATTAGCCAAAATGTATTCATGAGGGGAGTGCTACCCTGAGGGAACTGACAGGCTGCGGTGTGTACATCTATAGACAGACGCCCTTCTGAATATAGAGGACTCATACCTAAACTTAGCGTGCACAAAATCTGTACGACAAGGCTCGGAGTCCCTACAGTTCAGTATGACATAGTGCTAAGCACTCTACTGGCCTCTGGGAGGCGTCCTACTGTCCAATACAAGCAATTCTTCTAGAGATGGATAATTCTAGAATCTGAAATTCTCTACAGATCTATGGACACTGTAGAATTGATGAATATAAAAACAAAGCCAGAGTATAATTAGCAATCCCCTAATAGGTTTATACTACTGGAACCACTATCTACAAGAAGAAAACATCCACGTTAGTTTCCATATAAACCGAATACAGAAAAGCTTCTGCTGACTGGGAAATTAAGATACAGTAATCCTAATGCAACCCCTACATCAGAGTTATAAATTATATCATACTTCATTCCTGTAAGGTTACAGAATATATGATCATATGACTAACACAAACATGAATATAATGTTAGCGGCACATAGAAACTTGAGTCATTTTTAACAGTGGCTATTAAGAATATCTTCCTGTGACAAACATTAATAGCCTTACAGTTTATACATACTATAAAGACAGGGGCGGATATACCAGATCTGTAATATGTGCAGCTGCACAGGGTCTCAGCAGGTTCCTACCCTCTACAGACTGGACGTAAGGGGCAGAGCTAATGGATTTGGATGCTTACGATTACCAGAACTTACGCCATAAAATTGAAGAAGAGTTATTGGAAAAGCCAAGTGTGTTGTTCAATTAGGCAAACCTACTAAAGCACAGATTCATTATCTTACCTGCTCTACAAGGTTCAGCATCCTACGTGTGCTTTCTAGAGACTGAAAAAAGGAAAGAAAAATAAGATACAAACACTATATACACAAGACGCAAGAATGACGCTCTCTTTCCTGACTGCCTAGATGAGTCAAGAAACGAATTGCCTAGGAGATGACAATGCTGCAGCAGGACACTTTTCTGTAAGGCTAAATCCACACAGCATCGGACAAAAACCAATCGGAAAGTCGACCGTTTTCTGTTACTGTATTTGCAAAAACCGCGGTTTCTTGTTTTTTTTTGCCATCTGCCCATACAACGGATTGTTTGGGAAACCTACGACAAAACTCCGGCATATTTAGCAACAAGTTCTTAAATACGCCGGTGGCAGAAAATAAGCCGTGTAGACGACAAGTCCGTTTTTTTCGATTAAAGTCTATGGGCTGGCTGAACGGTCGTATTTTCAGCGCCGACAACACTTTTTTTGTGCTGTGTAGACCTAGCCTAAATTTTCTTTTGTGCTGCTCCTTTGTTTTTCCTCTTGGAAAGGTGTAAATAAACTGGATTACTAGAATTAGCATTCTCCTTTACAGTAATCAGAGTATGATGTTAGTGGCACGATAGGTCAGTGTCAGACCAAGTATGGATAGTCCTGTATAAACGATAATACTCGGCCGTTCACAGAGTAAAAAGTCTCACTGAAAACAAAGTAAAATTTAAAAAAACTTGGCGTCTAAAAAAAATGTGCCTTCATTAGGTTAAGACTTATCATGGAGCGAGATCAATAGAGACGAACTCTTAAAGGGGTATTCTCACCACATTGAATAGCTTTAAACATGTAAAAGATGATCACCACAAACATTGCTGTTCTGATTTAGTCAGTTAAAAGTTAGAGCAGTTCTTAAAGGGGTTGTCTCGCTACAAAGAATAGCTTTCAAATTGTAGGGAACACAAAATAAAGACATTTTCCAAATATATTGCTTTGTTCCTATGTTTTCCCTAAGGAGATACAAGTGAATTTATGACCTCCTGGCTATTTCAGTTCCTCAGTAACGAAACCTGTAAACAATTCTCCCCTGCTGTTTGTTCAATGAGATAAACATGAGTGACACATCACACAGGTCACAGCAGTGTCCTGTGCTGCTCAGCAGTAAAAAGCTTGATTTATGTAAAATAAACAGAACTGTAATTAGGGCTTTTGTTTTGGGGATCAGATAAGAAGTCCTGTTAGTAGTTTGAGAAGCTAATCTGATCTAATTAGCATCTGAAAGCACAGCAGGGCACAGAGCTGTACAAGCAGGGAGCTTATGCAAATGAGTCAGTCTGAACCAGGAAGTGACAGAGTATTTCATTCATGCATTCTCTGAAACTCTGAAGGGAGACAACTCCTTTAACTCCTGCTTGTTTACACAAGATTCTCTAGTAGTGGCTGGGCTAGTAACCTCACTCCCTTAAAGAGAACCTGTCACATAGGTTGTGCCCCCCTTGCTGAGGACAGCACAAGCCAGTGTCAGACCTGCTGTTTCCAGTGCTGTGCCCCTTATTCTGTAAGATGCTGGCGTTTTCGTGTATTTAATGCTCAAATCTGCAGTTTTCAGCAAGAATAGTAATTCGAAGAGTCCTTCAGAGTGTCAGTTATTTTCAAATCCCGCCCACCTCAACTGACAAACCTATTACTTTGAATAGGTAGAAACAGGTGAATAACTGTCAGTGGGCGGAGCTAGCCTTTGGTGGGTGGAGCTAACACCTGCTCATGAATAAGATTTGAGGGGTAAATGCTCTAAAACTGCTGCATCTTACAGAATAAGGGGCACAGCACTGGGAACAGCAGGTCTGACACTAGCTTGTGCTGCCCTCAGCAAGGGGGGCATAAACTATGTGACAGGTTCCCTTCAACTCCCTGATCTTATCTTTCTAGTAAGAAAAACTTTAACCCTTAGGGCTTGTCCCCACGGCAAGGGTTTTTGGACGATTTTCGGTTTTGAAAGCCGTCTGTAAACCATCTGTCAAACTTTACAATGGATCTCTATGGAAAACCCGTGTAGCGGTCCCCACTGCATAGGTTTTCCGCCGGACAGTTTTTTAGACCGGCAGCAGTCCAAAAAACATAGAACAGGTTCATTTTTTCTGGGCCCGTTTTCGGGCGTAAAAAAGAACAAATCTATGCAAGGGGGGGAGGTTTTCACCCAAACAGGGAAAAAAGCCCCCCCCCCTCACCGGTATTTGCGGGCTGCCTGGGGACGGCCCTTAAGGTAATACCCGGAAGCACCTTTGCAGAAAAATTTTTTAACGTAAAAGCATCAAAAAAAAACAGTCTAAATCAAACTAACAGTTAAACCCGTGTTCATAGAAGTTCCTCATGACAAAAATACATCGCTAGCTACTTTTCACATATTTCAACATCCTGTTTGGGGCGTCATTTTTTAACAATTCCCCCACTGTAAAGTCGGTTCCGGACAGTTGGGATGAGATAGAGCTGAAAGTCATTATTTTCTGCAGACCCCAAAAGCATACAGGAAAAATGGCAAACAGGGGGTTTAAAAAGACAAAAAAAAAACATCTAATGGTCAAACCCTTTCCAAATGAACTTAGATGGAGTCCCTTTTATCCCCTTTTTACAAAAGCTTTTTGTTTCAGGGACCCCACCCAAAAAAGATCTCACTGGTTGCCCCCGCAGGACTGATGAATTTTAAGGAATAAAAACCAAGTGTCCCTTCCATACAAAACCCCCCCAAGGAAAAAGGGATAACCCCCCAAGCAATGTTCACCATGTTTTTTTCACGGGTAATTTCGGGACATTTCCCCGCAATTACCCCTGTGTCGCAGCGGGGGGTCGGCAGCCCGGGGAGCCCCATAGACATTATTTTCCATGGCGCGTATACCACCATGAATAAATTGACATTTTCCTTTTTTTCCGCATTTCAGGGGTCTATGAAAACTTGGGGTTTCCCAATGACGGGATGGGTTTCCCCCTAATTGCGCAGTAGGCATGAAATTGGGCTGAAATCCTCCCAAAATTTGCCGTGTGAACTAAACCTTACTGAAGAGTATAAGTCGTGCCCCGAAGCATTTTTGCAGGGAGGGTCCCCGGCCACCCCCTACATAACCCCGGGTTTGCTGCAATTGGCATTGCCCCGGCCCCGCAGGCCCCAATACCCAGGTTTGGAAAAAAGAAAAAAAAAAAAAAAAAAATTTTTGAAAAAATTCTTGTAAAATGTTACCGCCATAAAAAAAAAAACTGAATTGTGTCTTTGTATCAGTCACCCCCACTTTTTTCTATGAAATTGGGAAATTAAAAAGGGGGAATGTCATATGAAACCTAAATAGAAATGATATAAAATAAAAACCCCAAACCAAACAACTTATTTCCTAACCCCGTTTTTGCTGACCGAAGATTATTGGTTTATGGGGGCGGCACCCCCCCTAGGGGACGGCTCCCCGCGGCAACCGCCGCCCCAAACCCGCCCGCAAACCCGCCTATGGGGACGGCAACCTGCCTGCAACCTGCCTGCAACCTGCCTGCAACCTGCCTGCAACCTGCCTAGGGGGCGGGAAAAATGCCTGCAACCGGCCATGGGGACGGAACCGCCCCCCTTTGGGGGGAAAAGGGCCGGGGCCAAGGGAAAATAGGGGCGGAAAATGCCTGCAACCGGCCTATGGGACCAACCTGCCTGCCACCGGCCCCATGGGGTCGGCAACCTGCCTGCAACCTGCCTATGGGGACGGCAACCTGCCTGCAACCTGCCTGCAACCTGCCTGCACCCTGCCTGCAACCGGCCTATGGGGACGGCAACCTGCCTGCAACCGGCCTATGGGGACGGCAACCTGCCTGCAACCGGCCTATGGGGACGGCAACCTGCCTGCAACCGGCCTATGGGACGGGAACCTGCCTCAAACGGCCTATGGGGACGGCAACCCCCTGCAACGCCCATGGGACGGCAACCTCCGCAACCCGGGCCTTTTGGGGACGGCAACCTGCCTGCAACCGGCCTATGGGGACGGCAAACCTGCCTGCAAACCGTGCCTATTTGGGACGGCACCTGCCTGCAAACCCGGCCATTGGGGACGGCAACCTGCCTGCAACCCGGCCTATGGGACGGCAAAAACCTGCCCCGCAACCGCCTATGGGGCGGCAACCCCTGCAACCCATGGGGGGCCCCCCTAACGGCCAGGGACGGGAACCTGCTGCAACCGGCCTATGGGGACGGCAACCTGCCTGCCCAAAGGCCTATGGGGACGGCAACCTGCCTGCAACCGGCCTATGGGGACAGATACCTGCCGATGGGGACAGATACCTGCCGATGGGGACAGATACCTGCCGATGGGGACAGATACCTGCCGATGGGGACAGATACCTGCCGATGGGGACAGATACCTGCCGATGGGGACAGATACCTGCCGATGGGGACAGATACCTGCCGATGGGGACAGATACCCGCCGATGGGGACAGATACCTGCCTGCTACCTGCCGATGGGGACAGATCCCCGCCCACGGGGACAGATCCCTGCCTGCCAACCCGGCCACGGGGACAGATCCCCTGCCTGCCAACCCGGCCACGGGGACAGATCCCTGCCTGCCAACCCGCCCACGGGGACAGATCCCTGCCTGCCAACCCGCCCACGGGGACAGATCCCTGCCTGCCAACCCGCCCACGGGGACAGATCCCTGCCTGCCAACCCGCCCACGGGGACAGATCCCTCCCGGGCCAACCCCCCCACGGGGAAGCCCCTCCCTCCCAAACCCGCCCCGGGGACGGGACCCCTGCCTCCCAAACCCCGCCAGGGGGGACAGACCCCTGCCTCCAACCCCCCCACGGGGACAGATCCCTCCCTTCCCAAACCCGCCCAGGGGGGACAGATCCCTCCCTCCAAAACCCCGCCCCCCGGGGACAGATCCCTGCCTGCCAACCCGCCCACAGGGACAGATCCCTGCCTGCCAACCCGCCCACAGGGACAGATCCCTGCCTGCCAACCCCCCCAAAAGGGAAAAGACCCTGCCTCCCAAACCCCCCCACAGGGACAGTTCCCTCCCTCCCAAACCCCGCCCACGGGGGCAGCCCCTTGGCCCCCAAAACCCCCCCACAGGGACGACCCCCTCCCCCTGCCAACCCCCCACGGGACAGATCCCTGCTCCCCAACCCGCCCACAGGGGACAGATCCCCCTGCCAACCCGCCCACGGGGCCCAGATCCCTCCCTCCCAAACCCCCCACGGGGGCCGGGACCCCTGCCTCCCCCAACCCCCCAAGGGGACAGTTTATGCCTGCAATTTGGCCTTTTGGGGACAGATACCCCCCCCAAAAAACCCCTTCCCTAAAAGGGACAGACCCCTCCCTATAGGGACAGATCCCGGCTTTGGGGAAACAGATATGCCTTTTGGGACGATACCTGCCTATGGGGAAACAGATACTCCTTTTAATCCCAAAGGGGAAAAGAAAACCCCCCTATGGGACAGGCCCTCCCCTATAACCACCCTAAAAATGCCTATGGGGACATAAATTTGGCCTATGGGGGACTTTTAAAAACCTGCCCTAACTGATAGGGGGATATATCCCTCCCCTTTTGGGGGAACAAATATCTGCCTATGAGGGGTTTTATAACTGCCTTAATACCCTATACGGGAATTTAAAAAATGCCTTACCTGCCCTAGGGGGGACATTTTTTTTTTTTAAAATTTTAAACCCCAGTAGGCCGCTGAATTTTCCACCTTGGGGACTTATAATTGAGTTTTTCCCCGCTTTTTTTTGGCAAAAGTGGTGCCCCCGGCTTATACTCGGGTGGGTTTATACTAGAGTATTACGGTAGCCTCCCCTCTGAACCCCTTTTTCCAATTTTCTCAGTGGCCCCATGAAAAAAATTAATTGCCCACACCCTAAATTTAGGTTTGTATAAATGATTGTGTCCCCTAGTGGTATAGTACCCTAGAGGGGAATTTAAAAAAATGAAAGAGTTCACATCAACCCCTTCTTGCCATTTTCCCAAAAAATCTGATATATTAAAATATAAAAATGTATCCCATACCGTTGAATACCATAGAAGAAAAAAAAAAAAAAAACTGCTGCAAAATTGCTTTTTTTCTGGTCATTTCATGTCCCCAAAAATTGGAATAAAATTTATCAAAAAAGTTGCACGTATCCCAAACTGGTGGCAATAAAAAGCAGACCTCTGCCCGCCCAAAAAAAAAAAAAATGACCTTAAATCAAACCATAAGTGCTGTACAAAAACAGTTATTGGTCACCGAAAATGGCACCGCGCAAATTTGAAAAATATTCGTTTGGGATTTTTTTACGGAACCAAAAAAATACTGAAAAATGTTAAAATGTTTGGAAATTTGGGGGATGCCCCATCAACCTGTAGAATACAGATAACACTTAATTTTTACCGTAGATTGAACCCTGTATAAACAAAACTCCTGCAAACATGGTGCAAGTACCTTTTTTTTTTACTTTTTTTCCCATTCAAAATTTTTTTGCGGTTTCCCAGTCTATTCTATGATACAAAGAATGACGCCATTAGAAAGTACACCTTGTCCCATAAAATAAAGCCATCATAGGTCTATGTAGATGAAAGTTTTGGCTGTAAATTTAAAAATAAAAATAGGCCTCGTTGTTAAGGTGTTACATGGGATCCATTGACATAAACAGACCTACACATAATACACTGATGTGCCGAGTACAAAAAAGTCGTAATTGGCTTCCAAACTTCTCACCGCTGTATGGCAGGAGTTACAAAAATCTTAAAACGGTGCAAAGTAAATCAGGTCCGTAGCAATATCATAAAGCAGGTCAACACGGCTCACAAAAATGATAGACCATAGACAGCTTACCTCATCAGTGACCTGATTTGCTCGTAGCTGGATGTCTTCTAATGTCATATCATCACCCATGTTGGATTATGTGGAGAGTTACAGATGCCAAAAATCGGAAGCGCCTGGTCTTAAATGCTGTTGAAACAATAAATGAACTGTAAGCAGAAGCCAAAGTTTTGTGGATTTTCATCTATGTGAACCACACTTTTGTATTAGCCGTGCAATTACAATGAACTCTATTTTCAGCCTATGGTCAGTACATGATGCAATTGGGTGGTTAATGAGCAATGAAGCAGCTTCTGAAGAAGCTCAAAGTACAAATTCGACAAGTTTTCCTGTCAAGAATCTGTCAACAGTCTATAGACTTAAAGGGGTTGTGTCACTACATCGATTCCTCCTACCCCAGTCCTGTTTTCTCAGTTTCATTCTTGGATTCAGTGTTTACTGGCCTGCAGTGATGAGCTGCTGAGGACACCAGGTATGTAGCTATAGTGACCAGTGCTGGCAGCCTATCAGGAGAGATTGATCAGGTCTGTAGCAATACTGACCAGTGCTGGCGCTATCAGAGAGAATGAACAGGTCTGAAGCTATAGTGACCAGGGGCTGGCAGCCTATCAGGAGAGATTGAACAGGTCTGTAGCTATGTGACCATGCAGCCTATCAGGAGAGATTGAACAGGTCTGTACTTAGTGCCCAGCAGCATCAGGAGAGATTGAACAGGTCTGTACTTAGTAAACCAGTGCTGGCAGCTTCGGGAAGATTGAACATCGTAGCTTAGTGCCCATGCGGCAGCCTATCAGGAGAGATTGAAAGGTCTGTAGCTATAGGACCAGGCTCACCCTATCAGGAGAGATTGAACGGGTCTGTAGCTTACGACCTGACAGCTGATGCAGCCCATACAAGAGGGGATATCTAGGAATTCACTTGTTTTTGTAAGATCTTTAACATGAAAAGCAATCCTTGTAGTGAGACAACCCATTTAACCATTCATCTCATATTCTGTATGTGGTCCAATCATAAGAGGAGACAAAGACTGAACACTTTTAGCAATGTCGCACTGCACCAATGAACACCACTCATATTTTCTGCATTACACTGGCAATACACTGAGGCTATTGGCAACAACAGGGTAGAGTAGAAAAAAGTGACTCTGCAATAACACAATAATCTACTTAAAAAATGCGGATCTAAGATTTACAGGTACATGAGCGGGCAAATTTCATACATGCCCTAAGGGCCGTCAAAAGGCTTATTTGCGCGGATTGGCGCCTATTCCGCGCGGATTGCGCTTCATACGGCGCCAATCCTCGGAGTCATTACGGTAATCACTGCTCTCATAGAGAACAGTGGATTCCGTCGCTCCTCCCCCTCGCAAATCCGCCGCGGGGGGGAAGTGACATGCACATTATTTCGGCGCGGACGGCGAAACAATGCTTGTCTAGGGGCCGGGCGGGCCCCCCGCCGCGCTCGGCCCGCCCCCACCCGCCCCGTTTTTACGGCGATTTGTGCGCTAATACGGCGCACAAATCCGTCGGGAATAAGCCGTGTGAACACGGCCTAAGACAGCAGCCTGCTGCCTAGGAGTTATGGCCATACCACACACTGGGATTGAACATCCTTATAACCTCAGAAAGGGGAACATCTTCCTTGAGGAGAGCACCGAATGAACGGCGTATAGAGATTTGTTTTGCCATTTCACACTCTAGTAAGCATCTGCATATCACAAGGCATTATGGGAAAGGGGCTGATAAGCCCACAGCGCCCTCTGTTGGTTGTAACAAATCCTCAATTTGCTTTTGACCCACCGAGTCTTGAGAAAGCAAAAAGGATTTTTTAGCCAAGCCAGTATCTCATCTGCAGACAACGCTGTTTCAGGATTTTTGTCCCTCATCAGTGCAGAGCAGAATTAGCATTACAGCGGCTTTCCAACAACCAGAAGTGATCCCATAATACTACTCATCCATTATAGTCATATACTAGTAAAGGCAAAAGAGAACGACCTGCAGCAAATACAACACTTCTCTTTTTGAAAACCGTGACAAGTAGTACAGCCATCCTGGTGGTTACTACTGAACTACTGTCATTGGGAACAGTCACTTTTTATAAATATACAACATACAGACATCGAGTAACATGGAAGGGATCTATTGCGTCCATCTCTCACCTGTGCTGTGCAGGCTCAGGTCTTGTACCATATTGATGACAGTGGCTGCAGACCCAGGCTATTGGGTAACAATGAAGATATTCTGTTGACCCCTGCAAGCACTGTGATGTCACAGGCAATATACCTAGTACATGAGCAGCACCGGGGAGGTCTTTCAGTATTTGATGGCATTTCTCTCCCCTTTGACAAACAATAAACGTATATGTATCATAAATTGGGGCTTATCCTGCAAAAAGATAAATAAAATACAAAAGACAAAGCCTCATATGTTGAATAAAACATAGAAAAAAAATGATGGCATCCAGAATGCAGTCATCTCCATTCTAAGCCAACACTTTTAGGGGTCAGTTCCCATGATAGGGATAGGTCCCAGAGGTGGGAGAGCGTAACGATACGCCACCAAACTATTATGGGAACACCCCTATAAAGTTGAAAGGGGAAAATGATGGTTTGGCCGAAGTCTGATCGTCCGGCAGCTGTATCGTGCCACTTTGAGTTTGCAAGTGCAACAGCACTATCACCTGCAAACCTATTTGGCCATTGGCTGCCACCTGGCGGCACGGTTTCGTCTGGATGCCAGACCATGTGACCCAGCTGTGCTCCGATTACAATTGCCAAAAGTCAAACTGTAAGCCACACATTCACCAAAACATTAAAGGAGTCCGGCATCCCAGAGGTAGACCCCATACTGTGTCATTTTATTTTCCCCATTACCCAGCAGAGGTCACAGTGTCGGGGACAGCTATATTTACATGGTCATTCCCGGCACCGGTCAATCTAGGAGTAAAACGTTACATTCAGAGAGCGGTTACTGAACGTATGCTGCCAAATAGGGAAGCGACCTTGGGAGCTGCAGGCCTCCTTTCTACACTGAATAATGTAACAACTACTATCAAGATCAGATTAAGAACGGAAGCAGAAGAGGATGTATGACCGTAAATTGTCAACTATGTTTGTTTTTTGTGAAATATTTTTATTAACATTTTCAGCGTAAGAACAAACCATAACCCCAACATGGGGTATTAAATAAAAACACAAAATACACGGGGTGGGGGAAGGACAAGCGGGCTGTACATTTTGCAAGAAATGGATTCCAGTGAATACTGCTTAACCAATATAAGACATAAATTATGTTGACAACACAGAGCTGATATTGCATTGGCCGCTCTAGGGTGATCAGAACGAGGACAATAATCAATTAAAAGGTGAGAAAAAAAAAAGAATTCTTTTCTCTTTCCCTTTCTTCCCCCCCTCCCCTAGTCTGCTGAGTGTGAGACTAACAATTGTGTGCATTTGTATAAACGAACATCGCACCGGAACCCCGGAAGGAGTCCTGAGAATTAAAGCTTAGTTATTGGAGCTACCAGACAATCTAGAGTTTATCTTCTAGATCACAGGGAACATATATAGGGTTTAGGTATGTATATCCAAAATTGCAAAATGGTTCCACCTAATGGTAGATGAACAAAAGTTCAGTTAGGAAATGTGGTTCAATAAAATGTGTTGGCATCATGAACCATCCCTATATATGCCACTCCAGAATGGCCAAAGAAATTAATGTATAGCAAATAGAATAGATGCTCCAAGTTGAAGAAAACCATCAAAGTCGCGAGAGTACAGCAGAAGTCCATGTATTAAGCCTGGAGATCATGGGGTGACGACTCCATAGTGCGAGTAGCCACATCCGAAAAACGGAATACCGGAGTCCAACCTAGTAAACATGGAACAACGAGTTGAGTTCATAAAAGAGAGTATTATTGCCTCAAACCATCTAGGGGGACTCGACAGGTTGAGTGATTTGTAACCTAGAGTTATAGAAAGTTCATGTAGTGTCACATATAAAGACCATTGTTTGTAGGATGGTTTCACATATTAGCTAAACACGGTATTTGACCGGAAGACACCTTCCACCCAATAGGTTTAGATAAGTCGATAGGGGGGGGAGGAGAAAGAGGATAAAGAAAGGGGGAGGGGAGAAGAGAAAGAGAAAAAAAAAAAAAAAAGTGGGGGGGGGGGAAACCAGGGAAAATCACGGACGTCCAACAGCCAGTTATTGGGGGGTTAGTGGAGTATTTGGGTATGTCAAACTCCAAACATCGGGAGCGGGGTGATGGGTTTTGGGGGTTTGACCCCCAGCACACATCCAAATCCCAAGTGTTGAGGGAAGGGGATCGGATGGGGGGTTCTTATATTGTGGGGGGATGCATAAGGGGTTCCCAAGTAAAGAAAACCCTGAACTTTCAATCTTTCTGTTAGGGGAGTCCCCAAAACCATTCTCAGAAAAAATGAAATTTCTCTAAAAAAAATATTAGGGATGGGGGGGTAGTCCCATCCATGTTTGTTAATTTTTTTTACGAGCTGCAGCCGAAATGCAAAAAAAGTAGTTTTTTAGTGTACGCATATTTGTTAAATTTGGTTTTCCAAAAAATGGCCCCCAAAATTTGGCGAAAGGGGGGGAGACACCGCGGATGTGCGAGTTGGGGCGAAATGGTGACCCTCCCCAAAAAGGGCTTGTTATGGGAAACACACCAAAACAGTGAAAATAACCCAAATAGTCTCTCCACCGGGAAAGTTCAGCGCGAGTTTCCCCCCACAAAAAATTCCGGTTTGGGGGATATATACCTCGATGTATAATTTCAAGGACATCCCCCAATAAGAAACCAGAATTTTGAGCAGTGGGGTATGTCCTAACACTTCAGTATTTGTAGGTCGGGGATTTTGTTAGCCATTGGGAAAAGGCCCTTTTGGGTTAGATCATAAACAAAAAGGTGTAAATGGGGATTGTGTCCCTTGAGTTGGCGTTTAGAAGCGTGGGAAATACATTCTTCCCAAACCTCCCCCCAAAGGGGCCCCACGACGAATTGCATAACTTTTTAGTTGTAAAAATGGAAAAAAAAATTGGGGGCGAACAAAGCAAACCCAACACAATTGATTAATGCAATTTTTCTGTTGGGGCATTTTCTAGGTCCCCCAATTTGGGGAAAACCTCGTTCCGTCCAATATTTGAAGATTGGGTGCGGTTTTTCCCTGCTGAAAAGCGGGTTTTGAGGAACCTAAAATCCCCGGGAGGACTCCTGATAAACCTTGTTCCTGCGTATAGCACGCCAGTTTTTTGGGGGGCCCTAAATAAAAAGGGTTTTCCCCCCGCCCCCTGAGGGGGAGCATGGAGGGGGAAAAGTAAAAAAATTTATTAAGGGATGGGGGGTTTGACAAGCTTCCCGATCCCCGGGGAGTACAGCAGGATCCCCAAAAACCGTCACAAGAAAACACAGATTTTGGGTAATTTAGGGTTTTAAAAATCTGGAAATTAAAGGGCCCCCATGGATTTGGTTTGGGGAAGTAAAAATATAAGGGGCTCGAGGGCTTTCCCCTTTCCCAAAAATGAGGCAAATAACTTGTTGATCGTTTTTTTCATCTTTAGGGGGCCCTAGGGTTTTGGCAAATTTTTGAAATAAAGGACTTGGGAAAACCATACTTTAAAAGATTGGCCTATTTCAAAGGACAAAGAGATACCGACCAAGCATTAAGTTTACTTTAAAAAAATTTTATAAAGGGGCTAAATTTGGGAGTACAATTGGCAGGGGCCGCCCTAATTTGGGGCTCCTACTTGTCAACTATGTTATAAACAAGAACATGTGTTAAGGGCACAGCCCACAAGACCATGGATCACGTCCCCATTCAGCAAGATACTAACAGCTCATCAATGCTTAAAGGGGTTTTGCCACCATGTAATGTTGACGTGGGAACCTCCAAAATGGGGATTTAAACACTTTTCTAAATATATGTGATTAAAAAAGTGAAAACTCTGAGAGCTACGCATTTCTCAACCCCCCTTGGTTACCACAAAGCTTCCCCTAGTCACAACCCAGGAGCTGAAAGGCCGGTGCTTGCGGAATCACTTCTTATCTGATGACAGGCAGAATGAATGGTCTTTTAAGGCACCGGGTAGCAATATGTTTTCTTTTGTATACAGAATAACTAGCTGTAGTGTTATTAGATCCCTACTTTATCTGATGAAGAAGCTTTCAATCTGCTGTTTAGAATAGGTGTTCTCTTTTGTATACAGAATTCACAAGTTATAGTTTGATTATTTGAGTGAACAACAGGATCCCCTTATGCAGGCTCTGTGCTCTGGCTGTGTGCGTCTCTGATTTGTTTACATTACATAAGCTGCTTAGCAGATAAGGATTCTCCTGACAGTGCAGTCTGAGGCTCTGTGTCTTGCTGTATTGAATCCACTGTTGTACTGTTTATTAGTTCACTTAAGTTTTGAGACGCTCCCTTTGGATTCCTCACTCCCCCCTCCCCGCTCCCTCTCTCCACTGCAGCTTCATGACTTCATGACTGTGATTTGTTTACATCTTGCTCTCATGCTGAACTGAGGTCAGTACTTGGTCTGTTGGCAAATCCCCTTTAATACTGTAGAGGACATAGACCAAAGCAAAGAACAAGCTTATATGTACAAGACTGGGGTCCTCCTGCTGCAGGTTGAGGGGCTTAGAGGCCTTGGTCTTTGTTGTTTAAGGGAATCTGACGACAATTTTTTATTTGTTTTTTACGGAATGTGTCACTCACGTTTTTATGTTAAACACATTTAAGATTTTTTGGTTATATTTATTTTTAATTTTCTATATCACTTTCAGTATTTTTTTAATAATTCTTAAGTCCTGCAGTTTTCACTTTGGCCACTGAGCTTAATAACAGTCTGACACTTCCTGTTCTGTAGAGAAAGATTCTCAGTTGTCTGCTCATTATCAGCACAAAGAGGGTCAAACTGAAAGGAGACACCAGTGTGAATAGATAACACAGGATCCACCAGTCACAAGAGGAGATGTCACAGCTCTCAGCCCCCTCCTCCCTGCAGAGTGAATTCTTCTTAGATCACACAGCATGACAAGAAATTGTCCTATTAAAGTCTATGGGACAAAAAACAATCTTATGGTTCCTATGTGCATGAAGCTGCTGTAAAGTATCTCTCCGACTGTTGTTAAAGCAGCGCAAACAAGGCCTAGTGGCCAAAGTGAAAACTGCAGGACTTAAGAATTATTAAAAAATATTGAAAGTGATATGAAAAATTAAAAATATAAACAAAAATTCTTTAAAAAAATGTGTTAACATAAAAACGTGAGTTAAACAATAATTAATTTTGATTCCCTTAAACAAGACCCTGATCCATAAACTATTCTTCTTAACCGTTTATATTTCCTGATTGTAGATCTCAATTCTGTTGTCTGTATAGGATTGTGGGGACAACATTCTTGCCTGCACTGCTTTTAATAGCATTTAAAGCGATGCTTTACAGCAGCTACAAGAACATAGGATCCTTTGAACAGGAGCAGATTCATTGACGTCTATAGGACAGTTTTCTAGTCATGCTCTGTGACCTGGGAAGAAGTCAGTGTGCAGGGAGGTGGAGAGGGTGAACTGTAACATCTCCTATTGCGACTGGTGGATCCTATGTTATCTATACACATTGGTGTCACCTTTCAGTGTAACCCTGCTTGTCCTGATAATAAGCAGACAACTGAAAATCTCTCTACAGAACAGGAAGTGTCAGCCTATTAGTAGGTCTAGTGGCCAAAGTGCAAACTGCAGGACTTAAGAATTTTTAAAATGAAGTGGAAAATTCAAGAAAAAAATTCTTAAAAATGTTAACATAAAAAACGTGAGTTCCGCAATAAGTCATTTTTTAATGACTTTTTTTTTTTTTATTTAAAGGAGAGGTCGGCCAGTGGGCAAAAATAAGACTGACACGACGAATATTTCAAGATGGAATCCACACAGATTCCAAGGTGAAATACTCATCTAAAACCGAAAGTAAGTCATCCCCATTGACCTCAATAGAAAATACGCAGGTAATTCATGCTTATTTGCAGTCTGTTTTTAAACATGTTAATTTTTTTGGGGCGTAGAAAATTTACTATTCAGGTCAAAAGGGGCGAAAAATGGATCCAAAACATCTGGAGACGGATCTGCGTTGTTTCATAACCTGACGCGGATCGTCTGGCTATTTCCTAACATCTCCCATAATTAGACACTTTTGTAATCTGGCCTTATTGCAGTTCTACATAAACTTATGACAACAAACAGCTCTGTGTCAAGGAAGATTGGGACAGCCTTTGGTCCTCCTTCCAGGAATAAACTGTGCAATAAGAGCAAAGGATCCCGGGGCTTGTAGTTTTACAGGGGAAAGGAAAAAGCCTTCAAACAAGAAATCCTGCAGTTCTACTGCACGTAAGGAAGGCAACATACAGCACAGGAAAAAACACAAATGAAAGGGGTTTTCCTGGACTTCCAAAAGCTCATTGGTCCACTGGGGTACGAGTACAAATAGAAAAAAAGTACACTCCCCTCCGCGATGCTCCCGTTCCATCCTGGTGGCCGGCCCTTATAGCCTGGCTGCACAGGTAACGTCCATCGTTCACAGGCAACAGCAGTCACGTGCATTTGACATTGTTCAGCCAGGATATGCGGGCCGTCCACCGGGATGGAAAGGGAGCGTCACGGAGGTGAGTATACGTCTTTTTTTTCTATTTCTAATCATACCCCAGTGGACCAACAAGTTTTTGTAAGTCCAGGACAACCCCTCTAAAACAGAAAACATCACATGGAGATGAATGAAGACTCAACCTATAGACCAGTGAGGACGCTTAAAGGGTTGTTCCCACCATAGTCTTTGATGGCATATGATAGGATATACCATCAAAGTCTGATAAGTACGGGTCCCAGTGGTGGTATCCACATCTATCTTGGAAACGGGCCTCTGAAAGTTACTGTTCAGAATTACGAGTTGTGTGCAAATGTCACCAGCTCTCCATTCTTTTCTATCGTTCTTAGAACAGTAAAAAACACTGTCCACATGTACTCAGAACTCCCATAGAACAGAATGGAGAGTCGTGCATAGGCACGACCGGCTCTCTATTCTGAGCTGTAACTTTCAGAGGCCCTTTCCCTAGATAGGTGCAGGTCCTACATGTGATACCAGCACCTATCAGACTTTGATGGCATATCCTATCAAGATTTCAAAATCATTGGTGGGAGCACGCCTTTCAACTCAAACCCTTCTATTAAACACAATTTTTATGGGAAAAATAAAACAAATGGATGCCCCATCCTCCCCTCTAGACAGACTTTCTTTATACTCTTCAGACTGAAATATGCGATAGAAGAGGCTCTAAACCAGGGGTCCTCAAACTACGGCCCGCCGGGGATTTTCATCCGGCCCGCCGCTGCCACCTGCGGCAGCCGCAATCCCCTGAGTTGCTGTGTGCTCTATAAGCTGGCCCCTGCTGTCGCGCTGCTTGCGATGCCTCACTTCACTTGTCACCGCCCACAGCACATATGATGGGAGGTGCCGAGGGCGGTGACAGGTAAAATGAAAGCCATTGCGAGCCACGCGACAGCAGGGGCCAGCTTCGGGGGGCGGACACTCTGCAGCGCAAGGGAGGTGCCTGAGGGCAGACACTTACAATATATGGGAGGTGCCTGTGAGTGGCAGAGGGCGGACACTGTGCAATGTATATGCAGAATGTCCGCCCTCTGCCACTCACAGCCACCTCCATCTATTGTAAATGTCCGCCCTCAGGCACCTCCCGTCCGTGGAGAGTGTCCCCCACTGTCATCCCCGGCGATGCCGCTACCTGCCGCCGCCGATCGGTAGGTGCCTAAGTCGATGCCGATCACTAAGGTACCGGCTTAGCACCTTAGCGATCGGTGATGGCAGCGGCGCTGGGAATATCTGTATGTGCGTCCGCCGGACGCACATAAAAGATGCTTCTGCGGAGAACAGGGGCTCTCCGCTCTGCATAGTACTCTGATAGGTGCAGGAAGGATGCGCCTCACCAGCGTCCACAGCACGGCGGCGTGAGCGTCTCACGCTGCGGCGCGGCCTGGTGACGTCACGCCGCCCGAAGAAGCCCGGGAGCAGCGACAGTGGTGCACCTGCTGGGGCCCTAATTCTACCTGCACCTGCTAGGGGGCCTAATTCTACCTACACCTGCTGGGGGGCCTAATTCTACGTACACCTGCTGGGGGGCCTAATTCTACCTACACCTGCTGGGGGGCCTAATTCTACCTACACCTGCTGTGGGGCCTAATTCTACCTGCACCTGCTGGGGGGCCTAATTATACATACACGTGCTGGGGCCTTATTCTACCTACACCTGCTGGGGGCCTTATTCTACCTACACCTGCTGGGGGCCTTATTCTACCTACACCTGCTGGGGGACCTCATTCTACCTGCACCTGCTGGGGGACCTCATTCTACCTGCACCTGCTGGGGGGCCCTCATTCTACCTGCACCTGCTGGGGGGCCCCCATTCTACCTACAGACCTGCTGGGGGGCCCCCATTCTACCTCCAGACCTGTGGGGGCCCTAATTCTACCTACAGACCTGCTGGGGGGCCTAATTCTACCTACAGACCTGCTGGGGGGGGCCTAATTCTACCTACAGACCTGCTGGGGGGGGGCCTAATTCTACCTACAGACCTGCTGGGGGGGGCCTAATTCTACCTACGTCTGCTGGGGGGGGGGCCTAAATTCTAAACCTACGTTCTGCTGGGGGGGGGCCTAATTCTTACCTACGTCTGCTGGGGGGGGGGCTAATTCTACCTACGTCTGCTTGGGGGGGGTGGGGGGGCCTAATTCTACCTACGTCTGCTGGGGGGGGGGGGGGGCCTAATTCTACCTCGTCTGCTGGGGGGGGGGGGCCTAATTCTACCTACGTCGCTGGGGGGGGGGGGCCTAATTCTACCTACGTCTGCTGGGGACCTAATTCTACCTACGTCTGCTGGGTCCAATAATAAATTGGGTATCACTGTAATTGTATCGACCCACAAAGTAAAACTTTTTTTTAAAACTATATTCCGGCCCTCCGATGGTCTGAGGGACCATGAACTGGCCCCCGGTCTAAAAAAGTTTGAGGACCCCTGCTCTAAACAATGCCAGCATTTCTCTTAATCTCCACTGTGATGTCCCTATACGTTCCCAACTAATACTAGCGATTGTTGTGCCTAACTAGACAGAACATGTAGGCCTCGTTCACACGACGGTTTTGGCCGCGGGTTTCTCCGCGGCTCTCGCAGCGGTTCCCGCGGCCAAAGCCTCGTCGAACCGTGCCGCAAACTCGCGCCTCCCGTCGCGGGTTTGTGGCGGGGCGGTGGGCGTGGTCACGGCGCGGTTAGGAGCACGGCTTGCGCCGAGGGTTTGCCCCCATGCAAATTAATAGCAGGAATTGACAGGCGAGTTCTTCACACGCGTGGTTTTGGCCGCGGCCCCGGAGCCACGGCCAAACCCACGGAGTGTGAATATTAACGCGGTTTCCCACAGGAAACCATGTTAATAAACTAGACGCGATTTGGCCGCGGAAAACGCGTCGGAACCCGCGGGCAAATCCGTCGTGTGAACAGGGCCTTAGGGTCTAATGCCAATATATGGCTGATCCATAAGATCCTTCACACTATAGCCAGACATAGGGGCCAAAACAGTGCCAGCTATTGCTCTAACCTGCATTTGTCAATTACAGGCGAGTTGTGGCCATCTCCGATTTAGTAAATACTAGTGTTGTCCGTGAATCACAAATCCTGGGGCATCTTACCTTCTCTTACAGCTCTATGTTGTGTGGTTCCCCTGTTCCTCTTAGAAATTCATGACCAAGCAGCTGGGGTGTGCCCCTGCACAGCCTGAGATTGTCCAATCAGCACGTACTTCTAACACACCCGCTGTATTGCGGCACGTACAGTACAATAAGCCGTGTGAACATACCCTTATAAGAGAAGACGCTGCAGAATTATTTCACAGGGACTGCGTTAGGCGCCCTCAGGTGTAATTATTATTATTACCACTACAATGGGTCCATTTCCCTAGTTCTAGTCACAGGCAGCAGCCATGCCGATGACATGGAGTTGTCTCATTAGTGTTTACTGTGTAAAATGTTTGCTCATCGTGGAAGGATGCAGAGTTTCCATGACTCTTCCACTTTCTGTAAGGCGATACCAGAGACTGTCTAAACAATACTGAACTAAGGAAGCGCCCGAGAAGAGAGATCAGGTTGCACAGCTGGAGGCTCACAGTCCTGCAGGTTTATAGGGTCAGGGGATACATCTGTGGTGAATATTAATATGGCACATTATACACAGCGGGACCTGGGAACTGTGACCAAGAAATAACACAGCTAAAGCCTAATGATGGGAACATTAGAGACCCTCCCTGGTCAAGTCAATAGCACGAATTGCAGCCATCACTATTCTATTACCATCCGCCAATCCACTTAGGTTTCACAGGGGGAGCAGAGGGGCCTGTAGAGGAGTTGGCCCACTTGCCCTGCACAAGGTCACCATCCCAAAACTAGGACCCCCTTGTTCATCTACACATCTGGTAACAAGCTGGATACACTCACGTCTGGAAACAATATTATTGAAGTAAAAGGAAAGTATTTTTGGAGAATTTTATTTTTGTGATGACCCCATCTTGAATACTGTACTTCTCACATTGGCCACTACAGTAGTTACAATAAGACCCTGTTCACATCACAATGATGCTCTCCAAGGTGTGTACGCTTCCAAATACTGTCAAAAAGGTATTCAAACATATAGCACAGCATAGTCAGAGGCTTCAGCAAACCATAGTCCTCTTGTGACATTTGGCCTTCGTAACGTCGATGTACGATAGAACGGTGTAGACCACTTGGCTATTCTTACTGGTTTGAAACGGGCCAAATGTAGTTCTAGGTAGAGAGTGCTTGGTCTGCTGAAGCCCACCGCCGCAGTAGGTGGGCGAATACCTTTGTGATGGCAGCCGTGTAAGTGACGCAGCGCATTAATGTGATGAGAACAGGGCCTAAGCTGACAATTCCTGTTCTCTGCAGCTCACATGTGAGCTGTTCTAGCTACAGAGGCACAAGAGAATCACCACATCAGAGGCTAGCCTAACCATTAGGCAGCCGAATGGCAGCTGAATACATAGGTGCCAGGAAAGCCTGCGCCCACTCGAGGGTCGACGGCCTGACTTGGGGTGTGACGTTGCGCTCCCGCCAGGGATATGGTTTCACAGTTTACCCTGTCCACACAGGTACAGAAAGGCCCAGGGAGTGCGAGAGGATACCCCACTCGCCCACAACCCTGAACAGCTGGGGGAGAGCCGTTTACCCGCACCGGTGAAACAGAACTCTGCCAGCCCCGTAGACTGCCACAAGTTCCTTGTTAGATAGAAGTCTGTAACGGACCAGGCTTCTAAGGGTATGTTCACATGATGTACTGCAGCGCGTACAGTGCATCGTGTGTTTCGGGAGCTCGCGCTGATCAGGTCGTGCACCAGAGGCGCAGGCTATAGGTAATGTAAATGGAGCAGAATTTTGGTTTCCCCCTTGATGTCGAGAAGATCTGTGCATGGAAATACAGATAGAAGTGACCTGTATGATACACACCACAGACTTTTACAAGAGCTTATGTCTCTCAGAATCCACTTGGGTCTGAATTTCACCCATAAGCATGAGTTTATATGCAATTTTTTTACATTGCTATGGTCAGATGTAAAGGTACATTCACATGGGGTGAAGCCGCTGAACATTTTGAAGGAGATTTTACTGTGGATTTTTCTACATTGACCTGAACAGTAGAAGACTATTTTAGTGCAGATGGTGCCTTCTATCAGTCAATGTAGACAGATCTGCAGTAAAATCCGTACCACAATCTGCAGCAGATCTTGTGACTGTACCTTAGGGTGAACGCACAGGGGACGAATTTGCTGCTGATTTTCTGCGTGGACTGGGCACAGATAATTTGCAAAGGATTACAGCACCAGCCATGTGGATGAGATTTTACAAAGGTGGTAGAAATTCTTAACGCTGAAACTGACCTGTGGTGCAGATTTTTAAATGTGCAGCAGGTTAATCTCTACTGTGGATTTACGGCAGATTTTCCCTCCTGACTTGTATGGGGTCAAATCCACATGATCTGTTGCAAATTTTCACCTGCAAACTTTCTACAACAAATCCATCCCATGTGCATGAAACTTTTAAAGTGCCGGGTGGCAATCAAAACATATACTGCTATAATATTTCTGTTTTACAGGTCTGGTTTTATCTGCGAGTGTCAGCAGTGCAAGTATTCTCTCGAAACTCCCAGAAGCAAAATGGCTGATGTTATTTTACAACTATGTAAATTTTTACACCGTCATAACAAAGGAAAGTACCGGGACTTCTCTGCAGCTACTGAGGAGAACAAGGTCTGAAAATAATTTATACAGTGCCTATTTGGGCTTGTTCACACGGCGTTTTGGATCCTTTTTACGGATCCGTTTTTCGCACTTGAAAAGCGCATCCGGAAAGCGGATCCGCAAAACGCAGCATTGGATACTTTATTTGGATCCGTTTTGAATGCTTTTTCACATGCGTTTTACGCATCCGCTTTTCGGATGCGTTTTCTGAAGAGGGGGCTCTCTCTCTCTGTCTCAATCTGTCTCCCGCCCCCGGCTCCCATTCATTGTATCTGTCTGCTCCCATTCATTGTATGTCTCCCGCCCCGCCTCCCATTCATTGTATTTGTCTGCTCCCATTCATTGTATGTCTCCCGCCCCCGCCTCCCATTCATTGTATTTGTCTGCTCCCATTCATTGTATGTCTCCCGCCCCTGCCTCCCATTCATTGTATTTGTCTGCTCCCATTCATTGTATGTCTCCCGCCCCCCCGCCTCCCATTCATTGTATGTCTCCCGCCCCCAGCTCCCATTCATTGTTTGTCTCTGCCCCCGGCTCCTCCGCTGTCACCGCCGCCGCTCGCCTCCTCCGCTATCACCGCCGCCGAACGCCTCCTCCGCCGCCGCACACCTGCCGCCACCGCCGCTCACCTGCCGCCGCCGCACATCTGCCGTCGCCGCCGCCGCTCACCTGCGCTGCCGCCGCCGCCCACCGCTCCCCTGCGCTGTCCGCCGCCGCTCACCTGCGCTGCCGCCGCCGCCCACCGCTCACCTGCGCTGCCGCCGCCGCCCACCGCTCACCTGCGCTGCCGCCCACCGCTCACCTGCGCTGCCGCCCACCGCTCACCTGTGCTGCCGCCACTCACCTGCGCTGCCGCCGCCGCCGCTCACCTGCGCTGCCGCCGCCGCTCACCTGCGTCACTGCTGCCTCTCCAGCGATCCCCGTCCAGTCTCCCAGTGCGCTTTTCGCATCCGCTTTCAGGATGCAAAGCGCAGCTGTTACGTACCAGGAGTGTGGAGCGCTTTTGGACAAGTGCCAAAAGCGGACTCCATTATCTCCTATGGGCTTTCAGTTGCGTAAAACGCAATAAGAATTGACATGTCAATTCTTAAAGCGGATGCGAAAAGCGCAGTGCAGAAGAGCTCTCAAAAGCGCATCGCTGATCTCCCGTGGGAACAGCGATGCGCTTTTGCCATTCAACTCAATGTTAATCACACTGACAATTGTTAGATCCGTTTTGCGGATCCGTAAAACGGATCCGTAAAACGGATCACAAAAACGCCGTGTGAACAAGCCCTTTCTGCACATGTTAAATACCCCCAAAAATGTTTTCAAAACGATAATGAGATCCTCAGCACATGCACACAATTTGTACCCAATAGAAAAAAACAGTGCTAGATCAGATACAATTGAAACCAGAAGTTTACATACACTACATAGACACATATGTCATGAAATCAGAATAAACATTCCCAGTTTTATGTCAATTAGGATTACCACATTATTTATATTTGCCAAATGTCAGAATAATGAGAGAGAATTTTAAGGCATTTTTATTACTTTCTGCAATGTCAAAAGTTTCCATACATTTCATTAGTATTTGGTAGCATTGCCCTTAAACCCTACGACTTGGGACAAACGTTTTGGATCCTTCCGCAAGCTTCTCACAATAGTTGGTAGGAATTTTGGCCTATTCCTCCTCCTGACAGAACGGGTGTAACTGAGCCATGTGTGTATGTCGCCTTGCTCACACCTTTGCCCATACATTTTCAATAGGATTGAGATCAGGGCTTTGTGATGACCACTCCAAAACATTGACTTGCCAGTTTGGCAGTAGCTTCAGGTCATTGTCCATTTGGAAGATCCATTTCCACCCAAGCTTTAACTTCCTGGCTTATATATTGAGAGGTTTCTTCAGTATTGCCACAATCTTCTTCCTCATGATGCCATCTATTTGGTGAAGTGCACCAATCCCTCCTGCAGCAGAACAACCCCACAACATGATGCTGCCATCCCCGTGTTTCACAGTTGGGATGGTGTTCTTAGGCTTCCAAGCTTCTCCCTCCAAAACATAACTATGGTCATTATGGCCAAACCGTTCTAAGTTTCGTCAGACAACATGACATGTCTCCAAAAAAATGTATTTTTTGTTCCTTGGGGGCATTTTTTTTTTATAAACATTTTCTAAATTTTTCCTATTTTTCTTTTGGAGTAATGGTTTTTTTTTTCTGGCAGATTGGCCTTTCACCCCAAAGTTAAAACAATTCTTGTTTAAATTTGTGTATAATAAACAATCTTCCCAGGATCCTTCGCATCTTCACAAGGTCTTTTGCTTTTTTTCTTGGGGTTTGGATATGCACAAGCCAAAGCAAAGACGTTCCCCCCCTCTGAGAAAACAAACCTGTCCCCTTCCGACGGAAATGAGGGCAGAAACTTCCGATCTTTGTTTGTATTTTCTGTATAATTGTTTTAAAAGGATAAAACGGGCACCTTCAGGGATCGGGAAATTGCACCCAAAGGTTTGATCCAGACAATTCTCTTCCTAAATATATTTGCTAAATTTCTTTAGACTTTCTCATGAAAAATACACACACCCGCATGCGTTATTTTGGGGGTTCATAAAAAAACACCCACAGGTTTTACTCTAATTAAATGAAATGTGCCGGGGGCATAAACAATCAAGGGGCTGTCCCAAAAAAGTTTAAAGGCATAAAATTTCCCGTGTACGAAAATCTTTGCTTTGCAGAAAGTAATAAATAGGGCTTAAAATATTCTTTTTTCATTATTCGGGTTTTTGGGCAAACACACAATTTTTTTTCCCCAAAATTGACCTAAAAGGGGGTAAGGTTTTTTCCCGTTTTCCATGTCAGACTGAAAAAAATTTTTTTCCCTTTTTAAAAACCGTTTTAAGTAAACTTCGGGTTTAAAAGGCGGGGCACACACACACATATATTTTTTAAATTTAAATATATACCATATACAAACATATACAACATTTGAAAAAATTTCAAAAAAAAAAATTTTTTTTAAAATTTAAGTACAAGACAAAATAAAGGAAAGGGACAACCAAAAAACCCACACATATAAAAATATAAAATATTTTAAAATATATATATATAAATATACACACACACACAACACATTTGGGAAAAAAGGGGGGTGGCCCCCAAAAACCCCCGCCCGTGGGGTTTTTTCCCTACAGAGAGGACAAAAAAGGGGAATGCGCTTGTTAAACCTTTAAAATTTTTAAAATCTTCCAAAAGGGAAGAGAGTCAAAAGATCCCATGGCCTTGTTATATAAACTAAAACTTAAGATGCGCTGAACTACTAACCGCAAATGATTTCGCTAAAAGTAATGGAAATTGATAACTACCAATTTCGCACAAATTTTTTAATAATTCGGGGAGTTTTAAAATTTGATTTTTGCATTTAAACCCGGGGCTGAATTTTGTGCCCAACCTACCTCTTTTTTTTGAAGATTCTTCAATATGAGGTTGGGGGTCCTTAGTTTGGGTTTGTCAACTTGTGGTAAATAAAAAGGTTTGGCTTGGGGTTTTTGGCTCCATTAAAAAAACCCAAAGGGCCCAATGCCCTACACAGGACAAGTTTTTGGTCTTTTTTTTTGGCGATTAAATTTTTTGGGAATCCCCCCGAAAAATCGACGTAAAATGTCCCCTAAAAAATTTTAAATAAAAAAAAAAACCCTGTCTGTAACCAACCCCGCAATAAATTGAGCATGCCACAAATCAAAAAACGCACGGGTACTAAATTTTTTTCCATCTGGAATTACCCAAAACTCCCTTTAGATATATTCTACTGTGGATCTCAGGTGAGAAATCTGTACCAAAAACCCACAGCAAAGCAGTCAATTCTGAAGATTTTTTTCAGAAAAACCCCAAAACCAAAAGATATACATCAAATAAACGTAAGGGCATTTTACAGACTACAGGGAGGTATAGCAGCACCTCCCAAACACCCAAAAGCACTGCGGAAATTTTGGGAAGGGGATTTAACCCTAATCTAAAAGGGGAAAACAAGGGGGAAAAGAGAGGAAACAGAAGCATGGTGTCTCAGTGGTTAGAGTTCCCCTTTCCAAAACTAGGGGCCCCTAGATTAAAAAAATCCCCACCAATTAAAAAACTTTGCAAAGAGCCTGTAGGTTCTCCCCGTGTTTGGATGGGTTCCTTTCAGGTACTTCCGTTTCCCCCATACTCCAAAAACTTTCCTAATTGGAAGCAGAACCAATGTGAATAACGACAATCTCTGCACAGCTCTGTGTTTCCACAGCTAACAGAAGAAAATCCATATATATCAATCATGCTTGTCTCACACGCCACATAAGGCAAAACCTAAGACCTTAAAAAAAAAAAACACAAGCATGAGACATTGTACATGAACACGTGTGTAATTGAGTGTGTGCATATGTCAGCTGTGACACCAATTGGACCACCCCTCGTGCGCTTATCATCCCAGCTTCGCTGAGGGCCAATAAAGAGTTGCTCCCCAAGGTTCAAAATGATGAAAGAAATCTCGTCACTTCCTGTCAGACAATTTGAGATAAGCACCAAACCATAGTTACAGGTCCTTTGTGCATTCAACTAATAGGGGTTAGAGCACTCCAACCCCAAAGACTACTTGAAGGACTTCCCCAATCTGACAAAAAGCAAAAGGAAACAAACAGAGCTGTTTATTGAGATAAATTTAAGCATTTATACTTTGGGAACAGAGCCTGTATGGGTCCTCCCCTGTTGTGATGGTTCCTTCATCTTGTTTCCCCAATCCAAAAACTCCTAATGGAGCGACAATGTGAATAACCAGGTCTTACAGGGAACTTAAATAACAAGGAAGTAATAAATTCATCATTGTATGCTCTTTAGGAAAACCCCAAAGACATACAGCAAGAGATTTACGGAAAACTGTCTTTATTTTGAGTGTTTCCCTACACATTTGACAAGTATTTCTTGTTAGCGGGGACAACCACTTTTAAATTTCATCAAATACACAGCGCTGTAGATATACTGTTTGTGTAGCCAATAGAGGTAGCACCATCCGTACACAGCTCCTGGACGGTGTTCACACCTATCATTATAACAGAACTTGAAGCTTCTGGGGCCCAATGCAAAATGTGTAACAGCCCCACCCTCCCCCTTCAACATACTTCAACATGGCCTCCTGAGGCCATATGCAACCACAACCTCTGCACCCCTGCCTATGATTGCTAAACACCGGCACTTCCAGTCATTTTTTACAGCTTCACACACTGCACCTAATGCATAAGGACACAACTATGCTCACATGTGGCATCGGACAACATGGTTTTCAACAAGTATTTCACATTAGGGTCATTTTTCCGGCGGATCTGCAGTGAGAGATGACTAGGACGCTTTTCTATGTGGTTTTGGATGTGGCTCCGCATCCAAAATAACATACAAATGTCTTGGGTGTATTTTACTTGGATTTTGTGTGAAATAAGATGGAAAAAATTAACTTTTTTTTACTCTTAAAAATCAACCAACTAAAACACATGTTGTATGACCTATAACGTGGATTATCTATTGAGGTCAACGGGGATGATTTACTTTTGGTTTCGGACAAGTATTTCCAATTGTAATCAGCGGACTCTGACTTGATTAGAGAAGCCCTTTAAGGGCTATTGCAAAAATATCTGCAACTGAAAATCCATTTAACACATCTAAATAGTTGTATCTACAGCACATGCAGCCCTTCAGATGAACGGCACAGCCCTAACTTTTGGTACAAAAAAAATCTACCACGGCTGATAAAAGTCACATTATTATGACCAGCGTAACCACCAAGAACGGCACCCTAGATGGGCTGGAAGCGACTCAATGTCCTGGTAGGTCGTCCTAAGCATCTGGAGCCTGGCTGACTGCATCCTACATAAAGCCAACACCAACATCCAAAGCCTCGTACAAAGGCTCAGCTGGGTTTAGGTCTGGGGAATAAGCGGTCAGGAGTCTTGATCATGGTCTTTGAACCAATGTCAGACATTCCTAGCCATATGACATATCACACTGTCTTGCTAGAAGATCCCACCCGCCCCAGGCGAGCATGTATGGGTTATGTGACCTGCAAGGAGGGATTCATTCTCAAATTGGTGGAGAGCACCTTTCACATGGATGAGTGAACCAGAGAATGCCAAGAAAATGTTTCCCAGACCATAAGGGTATGTTCACACGGCATAATTGTGGAGCATTTCACGGCATATTTGCGCTTTAATATGCCTGACATGCACGCCGCAATTACATATTGTACGCCGGGGAAAAGAGAAGAAGTGACATGTCACTTCTACGCGCCGCTGACAGTGAAAGTGAATGGGGCCAGCCCGGGGCTGGTCTCCCCGTGCTTAAGAAGTACATGCTGGCCAGAGTGTACTTCTAAAACACAAGGCAATACAGTACACGCCCCAATACGCCTTGTGAACATACCCTAACACTACCACCACCAGCCTGTGTTCTTCCAGCAATGGTTGCAGTGTGTTTGTTCTCTGATGCGGTTTTGCCTGACATACCAATGTCCATCTGTTTGATGGAGCAGAAAAGGTGACTCCAGATCAGACAGCCCTCTGCCAATTAGCGGAGGTCAAATTCCGCTACTGCTGTGAAAAATGAAGCCTTTTCAGCTGATGCAACTTGGTTAGCATGTTAGTCCACCCTTGCACACATGCATAGAAGATGCTCACCTCTCACATTAATGGTTTGTGTTGCTCTGCCGTCCCGCATTGCTTTTTCACAAATGGCGCTATTTGTGCACTCACGATACACTCACCGCAGCAGCACAAACAGCTAAAGACTGCAGTTTCAGAAATAGACACCCTTGACCTGAAAGCCAATAATCATCTTTCTGCAACTGTGATAAAAATAGCCCCCCTTAACCATGACAGCAACAAGGAATATGTGTAAACAGCCTATCACACACCTTGTATACCCACCAAGCCAGCTCACCCCATGCAACTTTACGAACTATGCGTTGCTAACAGCGTAGGTAGGAAGTGATCATTATAATGTGACCCCACGGTGCATGTTTGAGTAAAGCTCAGCCTCACCTCCACATACAGCAAACACTAATATTTAACCTGACATGCTAATATTTGTTTAGAAAACACGTTCAACATTTCCTAAGAAGCAGGAATCAGTATTCGGAGGATAATGAAAGAATGAAGGAACCAGAGATGTGGTCAGACAATGAGCTCAGTCAGTAACTGCGCATACACCTGAGCGGATTATTATAAGTCACCAGGCTTGTGTAGATTAGTACAGACATGAACTGTGGCCGCATTGTCCCCAGCAGCCGGGACCAGCTTTAATGAAAGTCTTTATATATCCGGTCAGAGTAGAACAGTGACGTACACGGAGGTCTGGATAGTGTTCAGCCCAGCTCTTATAGGTGTAGAGTCAGCTTCAGTTCAATGGGGAGCCTCAGAATATATACGCCGTAAGTATGTGAAGTAACACCGATTATCCTGTGACAGTGGCGCCTGCTGAGGGGTGGGGTAGATTAGGCAGCAAGGGAACCGTCACTTCTTGAAGTTAATGCATTGGGAACATGAAAAGCTGGCAAAATATTATATATATATAATATATATAATATAAAATTATATAAATATAAAGAAAATGCAGCACTATCAAAAAAAATGAAAAAGCTTAGGGGGTGCAGCAACAGCCAAAGTCCGATACAAGTTCCCTTAGTAGATAAACTCAAAAAATATATTGCAGCACTCCTCAGTAAGGAAAAACTGAGTTTTATTTTCCACATGTCAACACTTTGCTCCTACGAGGGTATTCACAAGACTTCACTTCTTAATTACTTGACATGAAAAGACGGCATAGTGCTGCTATATATATATTATATATTATATATATATATATATTATATATATATATATAATATATATATATTATATATATATATTTATATATATATATAAAGTTTTCCACCTCCTATAAAAAAAAAAAAAAACAGACAGCAGCTGCTATGGCCCTAGTAAAAAAAAAAAAAAAAAAAATTATACTTGCCCTTCTCTGCTCCCCGGATCTGACGCCACGTCTCCCCAATCTTCTGTTCTCATCCTGTCAGCGCTGCAGCCGCTCACAGTTTTACCTCACCGTTTGGAAGTGAACAGCTCCAAACAGGGACCGAAGTAGAAGCAGATGAAAATATAACGAATCTCAAAAAGGTTGAAACCTCCAGCACCAAAACAACTCTAAGATACAAACATATCCTTTAAAGGGGTTGTCTCACTACATAAAATAGCTTTCAAAATGTAGGGAACACTAAATGAAGGCATTTTCCAAATATATTGCTTTGTTCATCTGTTTTTGTTAAGGAGCTGCAAGTGATATCACCTCCCTGGCTATTTCAGTTCCCTCAGTGACTGACCTGTTTACTCTCTCCCCCCTGCTGTTTGTTCTATGTGATAGCAGGGGGTGATGTCACCACACAGGTGGCTGCAGCTCTGTGCTGGCCTGCAGTAAAAATCTTGATTTATCTAAAGTAAACAGCACTAATTACAGGCTTTTGTTTGAGAGATCAGATAAAAAAAACTCCTGCTAGCAGTTTCAGTGAGCTTCTGAGATAATCTAAACTAATTAGCAACTGAAAACACAGAGTTGAATACATGGAGTGAATATGCTAATTACAGACAGTCTGACCAGGAAGTGACAGAGTAAAGCTGCATCATTTCATTCATCTATGAAACTCTGTGGGGAGACAACCCCTTTAATTCAAAACATGTTTAAGAAATGTCCAAGGTTCTCCATACTTTGACACATTTCGAACGCTAAACACACTATCGCATTTACTGGACGTTATTCTATTTTAACAGGCAATATGCATATTTTGCCCGCAATTACGGCGTGTGCTCGGGAGTGGGGCGGGGGGGCCGGCAGCTCGCCAGCCCCATAGACATCCATTATTCACGGCACGTATACGCCGTGAATAATTGACATGTCACTTTCTCCCCGCTCGCCGTATTGTGCGAGCAGGGAGAGGAGACGTAATCCATAGTTCTCTATGAGAGCTGTGGATTACCGTAATGACTGGGACGTATCTCGCCCTGTATTTAGCGCAGTACGGCACGAAATACGGGGCGAGACGTCCCAATTTAAGCCGTGTGAACATAGCCTTAGCGTTCAAAACGTGTCAGAAATATGGAGAACCTTGGACTTTTCTTAAACATGTTTTGAATTAAAGGATATGTTTGCATCTTACAGTTTTTTGGTGCTGGAGGTTTCAACCTTTTTGGGATTCGTTTTATTGTATATAACCCGACTGGTTTCCTCCTTTGGCCTCATTTGAACATATGAGGAATTGCCCCCAGGAATTGAAAACTTCAACTTCTTGGTGAGCACAAGCCTTTCTTTTTATATATTGGAGGCAGACGACATCCGCAGCCCATCAGAGACTGAGACGTCCCCGTTCAGAAGGGACTGAATGAAAACAGAAGATTGAGGGGAGACGCGGCACTGGAAGAGGCAAATGGAGGTAAGTCAGTATAAGCTGCTTTTTTATTTTACTGGGACTCCAGGAGCTGTTGGACAACCCCTGTAATGACTTGGACAAGGGACACATTGTGATGACTCGGCGACAATGTCAGAGCTTTTACAAAATGACGGGTCTTGTGGGGTGCTCCTGGTATGCAGCGGTTGGTGCCTACTTATAGTGGTCAAAGAAGAACAACCAGCAAAATGATAAGACTCCAAAGAGCAATGAGCCAGGGGTACCATCAGGACAGCACTAACCATACTCCTATAAGGCGATGTTCACATGGCTTAATTGCGGGGGTAATTATGCCCCACAATTACGCCGTGTGGACGGGGGCGGCACCTCGCCGGCCCATAGACTATCATTACTAGCGGTGCATATACACCACTAGTAAATGACATGTCGCTTATCTCCCCCCGCGGCGGATTGTGCGAGCAGGGAGAGGAGACGTAATGCATAGTTCTCTATGAGAACTGTGGATTACCGTAATGACTGGGACGGATTTCAGCCCGTAATTCGCACACTACGGCTCGTAATTACAGGCTGAAATACGTGTCCAAATAAGCCGTGTGAACATGGCCTAAGGGGCCCTGACCAAGAAGGTTCTGCTGATATAGTGTAAGATAGGAACTGGTATTGGGAAGAGGGGCCCAGATGTTTGGTAGTATGAGGTCCCGAGATTACTGATGGCAGTGGAGGCTAGCTCATCTGCTCTGATCCCACCAAAGAGTCAAAAGCTCCTGCTCACTATGATAAATAGGAGTCACAACACCTAGGCCACCACAGCTTCCTGTGTATGGGGCGGCATAGGCACCTATCAGACTGCCTATGCTGACCATTGTATACCACCCAGATGGCCTACTATAGGCACATGAGAATCACAGCTAGACTATGGAAGGCGGCATCACCTGAAATCATAGTTTAGGTTATCCTGTTTTTCAGGTTTCTAAAAGCAGAACCTTCTATATAGTTAAAACAATTAACAGGATCACTACCTGACAGCAAAGCCTGATACACCAGAGAGAAACACAAAATACAAAAGCCACATAGTCAACATCTGCACAACAAGGATCCGATAGTCAACCCCGCGAGTCTCGGTGCTCAAGAGAGTCCATGCATAGGCAGCGAGGAGAGGGAAGCAAGCCACTGTCAGGACACTTTTGGCGGTGGCTTATCTCCAGGCAGAACCATCAGTCAGACGTAATACATAGCACCACAGTAACGGATTGCAATGCTTTAAAAAAAAAAAAAGCATTTGCACAGTTTAGTACATAGCTGGATGAAATTTTAAAAAAAGAAAAAAAAAAAAATCAAAAACAAACAAAATGTTAAAAAAAAAAAAGTATCCATATAGTGAATGGTGTAGAAAAAAAACTAAACATTTACCTACACCAAAATAGTAACAATAGAAATGGCATCTTCTAACAGATGCAATAAATATTTGTTGTTTTTTTTTTTATCATTAAAAGGGGTTTTCCAAGATTTTTAAATACCTCTCGACCACTTCCCACTGAGCTAAGATGACCCCATCCTCAGCTCTGCAGCACTGCCAGAGCCCCAGTTTTCCTCCAGATCCCTCACTGATGATGTCACGTACATGGATCTCATAATACTGCAGACAATCGCTGGTCTCAGCAGTCACCTGCCTCCATGTACAGCATGTGGCCACAGAGGTCAGTGATTGGCTGCAGCATCACGTGACCCATGAACGTGATGTCATCAGTGACGGATAAGTGAGAACACTGGAGCTCTGGAACAGTGGTGATGGGAGAAGTATGGGGTCATTTTCCATTTTAGCGCAGTGGGAGGTAGTAGGGAGGTTCTTAAAAACCCCTGTAACATCTGCTTTGTTACAGAAAACGGTTCAAAATAGAAAATGTTAAAAAAAATGTCACCTCCACGTTGCTTAATATACTTCATAAATGTTATTTTTAATCATTTTAAGGGTAACATTTTTATAATGAGGGTTTCTAATATACAGGCCGCCCAATGCTGTTTAAACTCTTAACTGGTTCCTAAAATATAGTGTTTGAGAATGTAACTCACAAGTCTAAAAATAGAGGCAGGTTTACAAAATAATAGCAACATAAAGTAGACAGATGGTAAATGCAAAAATATGAGTTTTTGTGGCAAGGCCCTCTTAGGCCCACTTCACATCTATGATGGAGACTCCATTTAAAATATCCATTGTAGACTTCATAAAACAAACGATTTAAAAAATAGGAGTAGCACGTTGCACATTTTTTTTTTTTTCCGTTAAAACCACAGACACCCAACAGATCCCAGTGAAGTCAATGGGGTCTATCTGGCGCTGGCTGTGTCCATTGTAAAACGGATCTTGTTCCACCTCCGTGACAGAACCTCCATAACAGATGTAAACCAGGCCTTAGAAGCAGCAGGCAAATTCTGAAAACTGCTAATTTTTCCAAATTATTGCTAAAATTGTAGCTTTTTTTGTTACCAGAAAAGCACAAAATGGATCAACCAAAATGTACCAATAACGTAATGTAGAAAGTACTCCAAAGTTACTAACACATGTCATGGCAGATGCCAGATTTATACAAAGGGGGCTGCAACATTAAAGGGTTAACTCGCTTGTAACAAAGGAAGGATGGATTTTCGTCAGAAACAAAAACTTCCCCTCTCGACATCACAGATTTCCCCAGACCATTGAGTATAAACAGAGAAGGGAAGTTCCTGACCTATAAACACTCAAGGAAGAAAACCACGGAGGACAGACCAATGCAAGTTTGTTATCCCGGGTTGTGGACAGAGCTTTTCCGGGTGAGAAAACCCCATTCCAAACATCCTGTAGATGTCTCATAGAGGGGTCCCCTCAGGAGCCCCATGTACTTGGGAAGAGCGGCTCTCAGTCCAACAGACGCACCCACTCCTGTATTACATGTAATGCGATAGCACACGCTGCAGATAGAACGCCGGACAAGCCACTCACCAATATCAAGTGTACAGTATAAATGAACGTAAGGTTGTTGGGACAAGACAACCCTGTAAGGAAGACTGTCAGCAAGCTTGTTTCCAATGACAACCAGCAGAACTATGAATGCAGCTCTGGAGCAAAAAACAGGTGGGAAGTAAAGCCGGCCATACATCTCCAATAGCTCTCTGCTGTACATTTCTGTCCGACCGCTCTTCCCTCATGAGCCCCCCTCTCTATACATGCACGCTTGGCTCTTGGTGTTTTCAATAAGCCACTGCCTGATACCACTGTCCCATGAGAACAAAATATTGACCATGACGGCATCCAACTAGCCAGCTACTCCTATGTTCATCATCTGTGGGACAGTCAGGACACCACCGTACACACAAGAGGCACCCGACTAAATCAGAGGCTTGTTGACGATGCTCCACTGTATATGGCCACATCATAGATCACAACTCATGCTTTCTATTGCATTACTTAAAGGGGTTGTTGATGTAGTGTGAGCAGTGACATCAAGGAAACTTCATGTGGCCACTGAAGCCAGCCATTATATGCCAACTGCAGAAGAGGAAGTGAATAGAGATTGGGGTCAACGTCAGCTATCGTGATGGCAAAGACGTGTATGTGAATATATATATACATATATACACACACATACATCTCACATACACGTTTTCATTTTCTAATACAGCTGTGGTATATTTATTTTTTCAATTAAAATTAAACTACCCCTCTGACTTTTAGTCCAGGTTACACATTGTGCTTTTGAAAGTGCCAAGACTACATGCAGAGGCAAAAGAAAAAAAAAATGACATTGGTTATTTAATGAACTCTGATCTGATATTTGACTTCCCCTGGGGGTGAGGAATCTGATTATAAAGACGCGGCTCAACTGCAAAAAAAACACCAGGGGCCACATGTATGAAAACGGTCTAGGTCTAAAACTCACTTTGTTGCCCATAGCAACCAGAGCGCCCCTTTCATCTTTTCAGAGCACTATATGAAATGAGAGGGGAGCTCTGATTGGTGAGTTTTAGACCAAGACAGTCAGCGGCCCCGATACATACATTTTTAAAAAAAGGGCCCTACAAATATGGTACAAGATCCCAACAGGTAATGGGCAGGAGACCTCCAAGCTTCAGCTAGAAGAGATCCTCGGATCACTTATGGCAGCCCCGTCTGTCATGGGGAGTTAGGAGGCCCCCATACACATCTGACAGGGTCTCCCTAATGTGAATGGGGGCCTCTAGGGGTTCAGATGGTAGACACACCCATCACAGAGGTCTCCACTCTGAAAAAACCTTTCCCAACATCCTAAAGCTAAAGTCCCGCCGATCCGGTGGAGCGCCCCTCTGCTGTACTTACGCCAAATAAGAAGGTTTCATGCTACAATTTTAACCAGTGAGGGGCTGCGCCCCATTACATCTTATGGAGGGCACCCCGGGTGTATCCAGTGCTGCTCTGGACCCCACACTATAATAGCGGAAGGGCCCCCATATCGCAGCTCATATCCAGTATCCATGCATTACAGTAACGTACAGTATAACAGCACCGTGTGACTGCTGCACAGACCACTGATTTCCATACAGCTCCGCAGCGGAGGGCACAGGCTGCCAGCGACCAGCCCCAAGGAAACGCAGGGTCCAGAGTGGCGCCCCCCAACCTGTGCCAGTCACAGGAGGCTCCAGGCCACACAACAGAGCCATTCAGCCGGCAACAGTCACACCACCCCTACCGGGGACCCAGAGCAGGGACCCCCGCCCCCCCCTCCCAGGGACATAGAGCAGGGACCCCCCCCCCCCCACCCCCAACCCTCCAGGGGACCCAGAGCAGGTTCCACCCCCCCCCCCCACCCCCACCCTCCAGGGGACCCAGAGCAGGTACCACCCCCCCCCCACCCCACCCTCCAGGGACCCAGAGCGGTACCACCCCCCCCCCCACCCACCTCCCCGGGGACCCAGAGCAGGGACCACCCCCCCACCCCCACCCCCAGGGACCCAGGGCCCCCCCCCCCCCCCCAGGGGACCCAGAGCAGGGACCACCCCCCCACCCCCACCCTCCAGGGGACCCAGAGCAGGGACCACCCCCCCCACCCTCCAGGGGACCCAGAGCAGGGACCACCCCCAACCCCCACCCTCCGGGGACAGAGCAGGGGCCACCCCCCCACCCCCATCCCCAGGGGACCCAGAGCAGGAACCCCCCCCCCACCCCACCTCCAGGGACCAGACGGACCACCCCCCACCTCCAGGGGACCAAACAGGACCACCGCCTCCTCCCGGGACATAGGCAGGACCACCCCCTCCAGGGACTGGCAGGACCACCGCCCCTCCCAGGTAGAGCAGGACCACCGACCCACCTCCAGGGACCAGAGCAGGGCCCCCCCCCACCCTCCGGGACCCAGAGCGGGCCCCCCCCCACCCCGGGACCCAGAGCAGGACCCCCCCCACCCAGGGGACCAGAGAGGACCCCCCCCCCACCCCCAGGGACCCAGGCAGGGACCCCCCCCCCCCCCAGGGACCAGAACAGGGCCCCCCCTCCTCCGGGCTAGGCAGGACCCCCGCCCCTCCCAGGACAAGGCGGACAACCCCCCCCTCCAGGGACTAGAGCAGGACCACCGCCCCTCCGGACATAGAGCAGGCCACCCCCCGATCCTGCCAGTACAAGTCAGAAGCAGGGACACACCACCCCGCCCCTTCCACATAAGCAGGACCCGCACCCCCCCCCCCCCTCCAGGGACATCAGAGCATGGCACCGCACCCCCACCCCCAGGGACCCAGAGCAGGGCCACCGTCCCCCCCCACCCTCCATACAGGGACCCCAGAGCAGGTACCGGCACGTCCCCACCCTACGGGACCAGAGCAGGGACCACCGCCCCCCCTCCCAGGGACATAGAGCAGGGACCACCCCCCACCCTCCAGGGGACCCAGAGCAGGGACCAGCATACAGGAAAGCCTCGCCCCCCTGCTGTGACTTGTAGTACTACACCACAGCTCCGTATACACAAGCACACCGCGCGTTACCTCGGCTACACCCGGCGGGTCCTCTCCCGGTCACCGGTCACCGCTCCGCGTCCTGCTTTCTCCTCAGAGTTATGAACACCGGAAACCGAGAGGCAACTTCTGCCAGACGCTGCAGCCGTCGCCCCTAGACCACGCCCACACTGCTACTTCTGGCCAATGAGCATTCACCGTGCTCCCGCGGCGACCAATAGCAGCGAGGCTTGTTTGATTGACAGTCGAGCAGTGCTGTATAGACATGTAACAAGTAGGTGTAATGTAGCCGCTGCGCCTTCCTGAGGGGAGTTCCCTCACCGTCCCCGGAGAGCGGCGCCCTGTGCTGAGCTCCCGGCACTGCGGGGGGAATGCATGGTCTCAGTCACTGCTCACAGCAAGGCGGGACAGCTGGGTTTCGGTTGAAATTTTTTTTTCTAATGGACGAAATAAGACCATCTCTCCCCTTTTAGATGCACTCGTCCAACTGTTCGATGTTTCAGGACTTTTTACACAACTTGCTGATCTCGACCAAGGAGCTTACTGGCAAAATTCACAACAGGTTGATCCTTGCATCGCCCAATAAATTTAGGGGATCAACTTGGGATTTAAACAGTCCTCCTCATCCTGCTACTTACACTGTGACATCATGAGACCAAGACAACACCTTACAGTTGATCAACAGTACCTCGCCATTGTGAAGCTTTTAGGAGCATGTTCTCAGACAGAAGTGGCCACTGAGCTTAGAGTGTCACAGAGAGTCATCAACAGGGTGTAACAGACATAGAGAAACTGGAAGAGTCACTGAAAGGCAAAGAAGTGAAAGTCCATTGCCTACATTACACACTGATGACAGCTTTATAGTAAGCAATGCCCTGAAGAACCGGATGATGAATGCCACATAACTCCAGACACGTTTAACCCCTTAACGACCGCCCACCGACTTTTGACGTCGGCTGGTGCGGGTCGTTCATCTACAGCGACATCTTTTGGCGTCGCTGTAGACTTCGGAGTTTGCGGCTCCGGGCGCCGCAGCAGCGCTAGGATCGGGGATCCCAGAGCGTGTCCTGCGAGCACCGGGGTGCAGAGGAAACCTCCGCAACCTGGTGCTTTAACCCTTTTATTGCGGCGGTGTGTTACCACATCGCAATCAAAGGGTTTCCCTGCTCTGTCGGGTGATCGGAACACCCGGTGACCCGACAGAGCCCAGGGAACGGCTGCAGAGTCAGCCTTGGGGTGGCCCCAGAGCTGTCAGTCTGCTGTACTGTGCACACTGTGTGGTGTCCTGATCACTGCCTGTGTCAGACTGACACAGATTATAAGGTATTAGCATATATGAATATGCTAATACATTACTAAGTGTAAAAAAAAAAATAATAATAATTATAAAAATGTAAAACAGTTCTCCCTTCATGGGATTAAAAAACAAAAAGCAAAAAAAAAAAAAATAAAAAAAAAAAAAATAAAAAAAAATAAATTACAAAAACAAAAAACCCTACACATATTAGGTATCCACATGACCGGAATAACCTGTAGAATTAACCTAAGAAGTTATTAAGTGTGAAATGTGAATGGTGTAAAAAATAAATAAAAAAAAATCAGCAATTATTTATAAGTGAACTTAAACTATTCCCCCATAAAGTACAACTTGTCTCGAATAAAACGAGCCCTCATACAACTGCGTCATTGAAAAAATAAAAAAGTTACAACTGTTGAAACGCAAGGAGACAAAAACATAAAAATGTTCTGGTCATTAACCACTTTTCAGGCCTGGGAGGTGAGAGGCAATCAAGTGTCACATCAGACCATTTGTAACCGTTTACATCAGTGTGGTCTGTGTGCTAGTCGACGTGACCACACCACCAGACACAGGCACTGTATTGCATGGGCCAGGGAGCATCTACGCTGGATGAGGGACCAGTGCTCCTCAGTGCTGTTGAGTGCTGAAAGTTGATTCACTCTGAACTGAAGCGATGGCCGCCAATGATGCTGGAAATGTCAGGAAGAGCACTATGCGTCAGCAAGGTCGGGTACACTTCCCAATTGTCTAGTACGCAGACATCCCCAACTTTTGGTGATAAATGTATGTATAGCACTACACATGTAGCACTGCAAGGAGTACAAAGAGAATCAGTTTAGTCATCCCTGCTTTCCATTAACAAAAACTATATATATATATTTTTTTTTTTTCAGACAATGTAACCAGAAGGTCAGCTTATTTCTTGCACGACTTGTTGTATTTATTACTCAATATACCATATAATGTATTGAAAAACTCAAAATCGAAAAAATAAATAAATGCCACCATAGTTTTTTGGGTTTTGTTTTTACAGGCTCCAGTGTAAATTACATCACCCTATTCGGCGGGCTGCTGCAATGCAGTTTATACAGCTTTGATATTTTACTAACTTACAGCAGTTTTTTTTTTTGTTTGTTTTTTTACATCCATAACTTGATTTTTTGTTAAGGAACCTTGTGGATGCTTAATTTTTTCACAGCAATACCAATTTTTATTTTTTTCATTGTTTACATTTTCAGTATTTTAAATGGGAGATGTGGTGCTTTAATTTTTATATTTATAAATATATCATTTGTTTTCAAATTTTTCAAAATAAAATTTTTATTCAAATGATAGAGAACATCCTCTCAGTCTAACCCTTTCTGCCACGACAGTTATTGCCTGCAGTATCTATGGTGTTGGATGGCAAGGATCAGCCAGGGTCAGGATGACGGTTAAGCATGCAACCAGCCTTCCTCTGCCTATCAGTAAGGGAGCGAAAGTATGAAGTAGGCCCAAGAGCATCTAAGGAGTTATGCATTGTGTGGGCGCCTCCTCCCACGATACAAGCACAGGGCGCCAACTGACATTCATGGCAGCCAGAAGACTAATAAAGGCCAGAGGCAGGGTAAAATATTGCACTATTGCATAGTATACAAGTGTTTGCACGCTAAGGGAACTAAAATTACAAGTAAAACATGTTTTTAAAAATTTAAAGTTTGAAAACTTCCCTCTAGGGCACCAAAATACCTCATCCCAGCCCTGGAATTGGCATAATCTCCAATCCTGTCCACTACAAGCACATAGCAGCTGTGTAACCGCCAGCATTTGCTACTTATGTAGGTCAATCTATGCAAATGGCTGAATCTATATGTAGGGGTCTCTGAACTCCCAGGGCAAATGTCGGGGAAAGAGATGGTCACACAGATTGAATTCAACATGTCTTATCCTTTAGGGTCTGTCTACACGACAAGCATTTACCGTGAGATTTTTACACGGATTCTGGTTTTAACAAACATAAAAATCCGACTAAACCATCCCCGTAGACCTCAAATTAAAATCCGAGGAGTTGTTGTCCAGAAGACTCAGATTTCCTTGAGGGCGGATTACGAAAACACAGGTTTTGCAAAAAACTTAGAACATGTTCAATAATCTGCCATATTTTAGGTAAAAAAAAACACATCCCAAACATCTATGTCGGATCCAAAACCCCATAGAGATGAATGGGAATCGTTTTTAGAGTGTAAATCTGTTGGGGGAAAAAAATCCACATTGAAAACCATGTCAAAATACTCGTCAGACAATGCAGTTTTAGGGTTCAGCATATGATGAGTATTTTGACATTTGTCGTGTGAACGTACCCTTCCTCTCACCAGACTGAAGTCGCTGCCATAGGTTTCTCAGCAGCTGCTTATTCTCTGCCTACTGAAATAAGTATATTTAGTCAAGGCTAGTTTATAGCGGAGCTGGTAGAGCTCTAAGAATTGGGCTGAAGAGCAGTTTAGCAGGTCCTGCTATCTGAAACCTGCCAAAGGCTTGGGCTGTACCTAGATTTTTTATAGACGTTCTTCACAGTCAAAAGCTAACAGAGCGATTTTCATTATTCTCTATTGAAGAAAAACTTTTATGCCCATTACTTTTTGAAAATCTTACAGAAAGCAGAGCACGTAGCACTAAAAGAAGGGAGGAGGGACATTAGGTAACATATTTCTTAACTGCATCGATTTCAAAGAAATCTTCAAGCAGATCTATGCAGTTCTATGGAGATACCACAGTGATTTTGTGTGTAGCCTCAGCCTAAGGCGGCGCTACAAAAAGACTTATCTTGTGGGACATTGTATGTTACACAGCAATTATACATCACATGAAAAAAATAAAAAACTGCGTGTCCCTAGCTGACTTTAGGTTTACAGCCACACACCCGGCTAGATATACTATAAGATATCTTTCAGAGAGTTTTCCATCTTTTTTTTTTTACAAAATATTCAACATCTGTTTGGTGAGGGTGTAAAGTAAGTACCAAAATGCTGGCCTTTGCAACTAGTTCCGTTCCAGCGCTGCCAGTTCGCCTGCGGATCATGTCATGATCACGTGCAGTTATTTACAGGCCTCAGTGGTCACATGCCATATAACCAGGAGGAGACCTCGGTGGCCTATAAAAAGCTGCACAGCCACCTGAACAAGAAACATGATGGCATCAGGTGGGCGCACTGGCAGCACTTTCTTCTCTATTTTCGAACCTCCCAAAACAGCTGATAGATGGTTTGTAAAGGTGAAACACCCCTTTAATACTTTGTATTTCAGAAGGTCCATAAATTTGGAGTCTAAAAACATCCTTTTTGGGGGGGGGGGGATAGGGGTTATATTATTCCGTAACCGTTCACATACATGGGAACCTCACAGTAGGGATCAACATACACTGCCCCAATGGTGCTTGGTAATAGCAACAAAGATGTATGAGGCTGATGCTTGTTTACCTATTGCTATGGGGGCCCTTCCTAGGTTCTTACTACCCAGTCACACAGAAGATAAAACCAACAAAAACTGGCTCCTCTCTTTTGGGGCCCCATGCACTACCTGTTTGCTATGCACATCCTTTTCTTTAATTAAAATGTCATTTACTTCAGAAGTGGTGCAGCCTTTCCTAACATGGGTTAAATTTTCTACAGGCCTTTGATACCAGAGGCTTAAAGGGGTTTTGCCACGAAGTAAAATTGACGTGGCAAGTTTGAAAATTAAATAATAAACATTTTCACCATTCATCATTATTAAAAATTCTGCACCATTTTTGTTTTAAGCTGCTCCTTTAGTAAACCATTGTTTACAAGCTCATCTCCAGAGGATAACGGCCAGGGCTGTGAGCTCCTCATTCCTGGCAGAAAATGCTCAGACATCACCTCTCCTCTCAGGCAGCTACTGATGTTCAAACCCCAGGTGCGTCATTCTACTCCTGTCCTTGGGACTAGTAAGTAAAAAAGTCAAACAGTAAAAAAAAAAAAAAAAAAAAGAAACTTCAATGAGTTTTGGGTATTTATAAAGAGTAAAAAAAAATCCATTCAGGGATTTGAACCAAGGACCCTTTTGCTGTAAAGCAAACATGTTACTTCTGATCTACAATGAGTCACTTACAAATTTCTATACCCAAAAAAAGACTCCTTTCTTTCACTAGAGAGAGGAAAAGCCTGGTGATCTCATCCTGCTGGGTTTACAATGATATGCAATTCAAACAAATCACTACACGCCCCCCCCTTCTGAGCACAGACTGAAGACTGGATACAGGAGGTAAAGAAATGAGATGTGGCAAAAAACCCCTTTAATCTGGTTGCTATCAGCACCAACACCACTTTTCCCTTATCAAGACTCCTTAAAATATAGACCAGCCTTGTTACACCTAGCAACCAGAACTAAGCTCTATAATTGGGAGGGACAACAAGACCAGTTTTTTCTGCTAGGCAGCTTAGTAAATGAGGCCTATTTGGAGGAGCAGTCTAGGCACAATGCTTAGACTCTTATTCACTGAGACTGATAACACAAAACAGAAATAAAATGCTACAAAAGCTAGAATTCTTGTATAAACTACAATTTATACAGCAGTCCAATAATCCAAGTCCTCCATGTCATCAACATCCGGCACTTCTATTCCAGCAGTGTGCAAAACAGCTTTCTTTGGTATTGGCACAGTGACTAAAGGTTTTGAAGAGCTCAAACACATTTTCTTGTGGGTCAGCTACAAGAAAATAGATGTAAAAAAGTTAATTATTACACTATAAAATATCCAGTGGAAACATGTTTAGCATTTCACCTTTATAAGTGGGGAAAAGTCAGAAATGAGATATCTTAGTTGAAATGGGGTCAGAAGGATGAAAAGTCAAAAGAGGACGGTACAAGAATGTCTAGAAATACTTACCAACTTTCTTGCAATGTATTTTAGTAACAAAAGGTACGCCATCATCATCGTAAAGACTGAACAGAAAAAAAAAGGCTCCATCTCCAACATCGGTTGACCGTCCATGTTTCAGCAGTATTCTCCAGTCTCTAAGTGACCTTGAAGACTGTAGTTCATGGAACAGAAATGTTCGCTTTTGTGAGGTCATCAGGAACCGTATTCATGGCAACTACATGAATGGGGTGAACTGGGGTGGAAACAAGCACATATAGTCTCACTGAATTATTAGAGAGAAGATTAGTACTTGATAGCATTCTCATCATGGACCAGTATTAAGGGTTGGGGTGCGGCACAAGGACAACACCAGATCTAAATAATGACGTGCCTGAGTGAGAGAGATAAGCTATGAATGCAGCCACAGGACAACTCTGATTACATAAAAGCTTAAAAAGTAATACAAAAAGTTGATTGATTTTTTTTGTAATAAACAGGAGGTAAGTCTGGACAAACTCTTTAGTACCTATGGTAATATTCACAGTACTTAAGGGGTGTTCCCACCATAGAGGTGATGGCATAAAGTCCAATAGGTGCAAGTCTCACCTGTCGAGTACAGGCCGCGGAAAGTTACTCCTCAGAATAAAGAGCCGTCAACGCTCATGCACACAGCTCTCCATTATGCTCTATGGGAGTTCCCAGTACGGGCGAGTGGTTTTTTCTGCTGTACTCAGAACTGCCATAGAGGAGAACGGAGAGTCATTCATGTACAAGCACGACCGGCTCTTCATTCTGAGCTGTAATTTTCAGGGACCCGTTTTGGTGATAATTGCAGGTCCAAGAGGTGGGACCCACACCTATCAGACATTGATGGCATATCCTATTGATATGCCATCAACCTCTATGGGGGGAACTTCTCACATTGAACACACCATCCGAGGTGCGGGCAGCAGGTTATAGAGCAGGAAGACCTGAGGATAGTGATACATAATTTTGAAGGATTCAGTAGAAATTGTAATTTATTCATTGAATTTACTGCTAATCCTGGAGTCCAGTGGGTGGTCTGATCAGTGATTGATAGCGATCTCTGTCTGCACTGTTACCAGAAAGCCTGTGAGTCACTAACACCATCGCCTACTGGACTACTTAACCTTCAATCTGATCAATGATTGATAGCGATATCCTTATGTACAGTTACCAGAAAGCCTGTCAGTCACTGTAAACACTGCCTACTGGACTCCTTAACCCTGAATAAGCAGTAGATTAAATTAAAAGTTTTTCTGAATCTTTCCCTAAAGAACTATATATCAATCTGCTCAGCTCCTCTTGCTCTATACCCGTAACATGCTGGCTGTAAATGAGAAAGTATGATCAATGTGACAGTTCTATTTAATGTACAGCTCCACTTTTAAACAGCACCTTGTAGTTCAAATTCAGAACCCCTTCTGTTTTTGCAGAGAAACCTGCAGTGGCCACTACAAGTGAAATGCAGTATTACATGGTGGCCACACCCAATGAATAGCCATGCAAATCAGTTCTGCCAGAGTGATGTCTCTGATTGCCGCAGTAATGTGCATATGTGCTCAAACAGGTGTTGACCTCATGAAACACCCCCTTTAAGGCCTTATGCACAAAGCCTTAAAGGAATTTTGCCAAGAAGTGATTTCCTCACCTAACAGGCTGAACTGTCCTCTTGAGCATTAAAAAAGGGGCGTTGTGTTTCTGTGTTTAAAAAAACAAGTGCCTCCTCCATGATGTCATCGCACCACTTCCCATGCACACTCAGGAGGCTGATATTCAGTCTCTGTAGTTGAGCAAACATTGTTTGGCTAAATCACAGAGGATAACTGTATTGTGCACAAGCTCTATGGGTTTTGTGTTCTCCCTCTTATCTGCTCAGGAGAGAAGATAAGATCCAAGCAGGCAGTGTTCATGAACTGCTGCAGGGGGGGGGGGAGGGAGGAGGGCTGAGCAGGGAGCGTCTGGTCTGCATGTTTACTCAGGTAATTACATTACAACCAGCAGATTCTCTATACAGCAGACAAAGGCTTTGTTCTTCCCCCTCCCTTCAAAGCTCATTCATGTACCCCAGGCCAGATCAGTCTGGTCGTAGCTAATGTAAACAGTCAGGAAACTAAAGGCATCTAAGCCATGCTGCAGCTATCACAGGCTACACTTTTTTAATCACATTTATTTAGAAAAGTGAATACCCATTTTGGAGGATCCCACATCAACATTAGATCGTTGCAAAGCCCATTAATTCAGTTTCTTTGTATGCATATCTGTAATTGAGTTCTTATAGACTTACTGGCTAATTCTCTCTCTATACGCCATCAATTTAATTACGTGACAAGTAGTACACATGAAGCCAATGGAAAAAAAAAAATGGTAGTGAAAAAAAATGGCCAATGCATTTGCTTTACAGTGGTATTCACCCTAAGAAGCATTGCTACTAGCAGGAAACAAAACACACAAAGGGCCAAATTTGTCAAAACTGTCTAATAGTAATACTTGCCCTTAAGTAATTCTTGCCCATAGCAACCAATCACTGCTCAGCTTTCATTGTTCCAGAGCAGAATCAAATATGAAAGCCTAGCGCCAATTGGTTGCAATGGCCAACAAAGACAAGTATGTTTCAGAATCCAACAAAATGTTAAAATTTGGACTTGTTACAATTTACTTGCATCATGCCTCAGGGACCCTAAAATTGTAAGGCCGGCTCCACAAGGCAGAGGAGCAAAAGCTTTTACAAATAAATGATGGTGATCATACCTTTAACTATGTATTAGAACACTTACTAATTTTTGCAAACAATTTTGGAGTACAGGCAGTCCCCGACTTAAACCATTCCGACTTACATCTGTCCCCTAGTTACCAAAGGAGACTTATGGGGCATGCTGGCACTTGTAGTTCCATCTTCCACAGCAGACAGTAGCTGTGGAACGACAAGTTCCAGCATGCCACAGCAGCACATGAGGTCAAAATGAGGTGAAACCTTCTTAACAAGAGCACAGAACGCAAAACAAATGTAGAAACCCTTCCCTGCACTATACAAAAAAAAAAAAAAAAAAAAAAAAAAAAACACCTTTTGTGCTGGAATTACATTTAATACATATACCTGTTCCCAATTACATACAAATTCAACTGAAGAACAAACCTATCCTGATGATCCCTATCCATATCCTGTTCATAACCTGGGGACTAACTGTATATGGAAGGAACATGGGGGGAAAAAAACTAGCGGTCTATCCTGCACAGGGTCTGCATCTGCTTCTTTTAGCTTAATAAGGCAAAACGTATGTCCTTTGATGTGACAAGAAGCCAATACAAATGTATTACATTGATGCACTCATGGAGACATGATGTCCATAGACCCACATCAGGGGCGGAATATGGTGCCATTTAAAGGGGTTGTCTCATTACAAGGATTGCTGCTTTTTATGTTAAAGATCTTGAAAAAACAAGTCACTTTGCAATATGTCTCCATTAATATTGTCCTACCTATTCTGAGATATTCCCTGTTGTATGGGCTTATATGCAGGAAAAAGAAAAAAAAGAGAGGGGGCGCACAAAAGTGTTATACTGTACAATAAGAATAGGTGCTGAAGAGTATTGCTATATTCTCACCTTTTGGTGTTGCGCTACTACTATAGAGGCACAACACTCATAAGCGCTTACAGGGCTATTTGTACTTAAAACTGTAAAGTCTCTCTGGTGATGTTCATTACAATGTTGGGAGACACTATGTAGCATGTCCCCTCTTTTCACACATGCTCTATGGCCATTAAGGCAGAGATGCAGAGGACGCGATGTTCTGCCAACGTATTGGAGTTTGCAGATACATTCTATAACATAGATGACTCTTGCAGTTAAGTTCCTGTTTAATCGGATATATTTCTTTCGTGGTATTAGATGATATGGGACCTGGTGCTGATACTAGAGCAGCATAGGCAAAGAGAAGAGCCACAAGGGGAACTACCTGGATTAGCTGGAATGTTACCCTGAGTTTCTGTAGGGTCTTTAACCCGACTAGGGGCTACTAAGTTTTTAATATTAGGTGCTCTCCTATAAATGATACCGGGTTTGTCGGGTAAAAGTGGACCTAAAAAAGGATCTTTTTTTAAAATGTACCAATGTTGGTCTAAAATCTTCCGTATTGCGGATCTTGAGGAGTTATATTGTGTAATGAGTGGGTACTTTATTTTTGAGGTATTATCTTCCTCTTTTTTCTTCTTTTTTTCAAGGCAATCTTTTTGTGTTAGAGTTTTAACTCTCTCTTTTGCATTTGATAGTAGTTTATCAGGGTATTTTTTGTCCCTAAACCTATTTTCAAGAACTTCTATCTGGTGAACATAATCAGAGTCCTCGGTACAGTTCTTTCTTATTCTTTTGAATTGACCATAGGGTATGTTACAGAGCCATGGCTTGTGGTGTGCACTTTTAAAATGAATGTATGAGTTGCTATCCACAGATTTAAAATGGGTAGCGGTGATGAATTTGCCTTGTTTTATGGAAATATTTAGGTCTAAAAATTCTATAGACTCGGTGCTTGTTTTGGCTACAAAGGAGATCCCTTTTGTGTTGTTATTCAAATGATTAATGAATAAAGGGATAAGTTCAGAGGGTCCTGCCCAGACAAAAATGAGGTCATCTATATACCTCTTATATAGAGATATATATTGAAAGAACGTTCGTTGGTCATAAATATATTTAGTCTCGTAGGCCCCCATGAAGATGTTCGCATATGAGGGGGCAACTCTGGTGCCCATGGCAGTGCCTCGTATCTGCCTGTAGGTGGCGCTATTATGATGGAAGAAGTTGTTTTCTAATATTAATTAGAGACCCTTAATCAGAAATTCTTTTTTTGGGGGGATTTAAAGTGGGATCTGTGTCTAATATGTCACTGACACACTTAATTCCAATATGATGTTGGATATTAGAATACAGTGCAGATACATCTGCTGTAATCAAGATATAATTCATGTTGGGGGGAAGTTCGGATAAGTGATGAATGAGCTGTCCAGAGTCCCTGAGATAACTTGGCAGACTGGTGACGAAAGGTTGCAAATATAGATCTAAATAGTGGGATAACTGGCTGGTGGCAGACTTGATGCCTGAAATAATGGGGCGGCCAGAGATTTTTATGAATTTTTGGGAGATAGTAAAAGAACGGGTGACTGGGTTCGGGAATGTGGATGAAGTGTTTTTCTTTTTTATCAATGATGTTCAAGGTGAGAGCATCATTCAGAAAGATTAGAAGTTTTTGTTGTACCTCTGGAAAGGGGTCTACTTGGCAAACTTCATAGTAAAAAATATCATTCAATATATTGCTAGCTTCGAGTTGGTACGCTGTGTAATCAAGAATTACTGTGCCCCCTCCCTTGTCCGCTGGTCTGATGACAATCGAGTGGTTTTCCAGCATCCACCAAATAAGTAGGAGGTCTTTCAACTCCCAGTGCAAATGTAGGAGGAAAGAAGGATCACACATACTGAGTTTCAACATGTCTGTTCCTTTTTTCTCACTGGAGAGAAGCCGCTGCCATATGTGTCCGACAGCTGCTTATTCTCCCCTCCCAACTGAAACGCGTACATTTGGCCAAGGCTAGTTTATGATGGAGCTGGAAGAGCTCTGAGAATTGGGCTGAAGAGCAGTTCAGCTGAAATATAGGAGAGGGCCAGATATCTAAAACCTGCCAAAGGCTTGGGCTACACCTAGAATTTATATTGACTTTCTCAATAAAGCAATCAAAAGCTTACAGACAGATTTTCATTATTCTCTATAGATGAAAAACCTGTGCTGATCACCTTTTGAAAATCTCGCAGAAAGTGGTGCATGGTGCAGTAAAAGAAAGGAAGGAGGAAAATCAGCAACTTTCTGAACCGCATCAATTTTCAAGCTACTCTATGCATTTCCATGGAGATACCACAGTAATTTTTTTTGTTGCAAGTCAAGGTGTAGCCCTATTTTGTAAAAATGGAACACCCCATTAATACTTCATAGGTTCCGTAAATATGGAGTCTAAAAAATGAACTTTTTTGTTTTTATACTCCCACTTGCAACCAATGGGATTACATGGCAGAGAACAATATGTACTGCCCCTTATGGTGTTTAGTAATGTCAGCGAGGATGTACGGTACTGATGCATGTTTACCTATTACTATGGGGTCGCTTCATAGCTTTTTTATAACCCAATCAAAAAGGTTTGAGCAACCAAAACTCTTTTCTTCCAGGGCTCCATGTGCTACCTGTATAATATGCAGGCCCTGGTCTCTAATTAATAGGTCATATATAAACTTCAAAATGGGAACAGTCCCCCATAGCAACCTTACATGTCAGCAATTCCATTTTCAAAAGGCTTTTGATACATAAGAGGCTAACTAGGTCTGCTATGGGCAACACCACCACTTCTTTTGCCCTAGTTGTGCCTTGTTTATTAACTATATTATATTTTGCCTTAGGAAACTTAAACTCTATAGTTCTCTATCTATTAAACACTTTAAAAACGTAATTTTATTTTTTAACTCTAACCTCTATACACACTATTAAAAACTGATCCTATCCTCATCATTTAACCCTTTTTGCTTCTGAAAAGAGGAATAACTCCCTCTATCTCAAGTCTTTTGGAACCCCCCCTATTAACAGGAAGCCCTTATATCATAGCAAAGTACTAGCTTCAGTAAGGGATCCCAAGCCAAACTTGCGGGCAGTTCCCTAATCTTAGCACAAACAAATAAGGCCCCCTTGTGACAAACCGTCTGCGGGCGGGTGAACTGTAGACCAGAGGGAAGATCAAAATTTTAAAAAAGGGTCATGCCTGACCTCGCCGACATGTTTCGCCAGCTAACCTGGCTTTATCAAGGCTTAGGTCCGATCAAAATGTGGTCTGAGCTCACTTCCTTTTATATCAATGTTAGTAAACACCCCATACAGGTGCTCACCAATTAGCCATCAGAGAACCAAATTTAAAGCCCAACTCCCCCTCCGCCGGCACACAAAAATAAACAGTCCTTTAAGTGCCCCCATGGGCTCATGAGCCAACAACCTTAGTCAAATTCGCCATCTCCTAACGGCCTTGGGCGCCCCATCTTACCTATGCCCCCCAAATGCACCACCAACAAACACCTCAGCCCTGCCCTGTATGGGCCTTCCATCTCACTTCTCTATTTAAATTCATCCCCTCTCCCCAGAATGAACAGCAGACTAGATCAATTACACACACACAGCATTTTTTGCAATTCCCATAAGCCCTTCTCTTCAATATCTAATTGCATATTCATTGGGATATGAACCACGGGTACCAATAGCCACTGTAAATATTTCTTCCCATAAAGCTCTTCTCCTAGTAGTTAATATGGCATATTCATTCCAAAGAGCGCAGGCCCATTAATACATGTTCCACTGCTTTGTATAGTATTGTCTCAAACTTATTCATAAACTACTCTCTTTACAGTTATATTAAACCATTTTAATAATACTGTTTATTAAGACTCCTTAAAATATAAAGCATGTCTTGTTACTCCTAGTAACCAGAGCCCAACTTTCATACCTTAGCTTAGAATTGAGAGGGATTGGTTGATAGGGGCAACAAAGCTATTTTTTATTTTTTTTGCTAGATCATAAATAAAGCACATTCTGAGGAGCCGTTTATGGCACAATGATTAGACTTCTGATCACTGTGACCGACGACAAAGATCAACACAAGTTACATAAATAAAGTGCTAGAAAAGTCAGAGTTCTGGTATAAACTACAATTTATACAGCATTCCAATAATCCAAGTCCTCGGTGTCGTCATCATCAGGCGCTTCTATTTCAGGAATGTGCACAACAGTGTTCTTTCCCATTGGCACAATGTTTAAAGGCTTTGAGGAGCTCCGACGTAATGTCTTGTGGGTCAGCTACAAGAAAATAGAAGTGAAAAAGCTAAATTATTACACTATTAAATATCCAGTGAAAATATGTTTAGCATTTCATCTTTTTATGTAGGGGTAAAGTCAGAAATTTGACATCTTAGTTGAAACAGGGTCAGGAGGATGAAAGAGTTAAAAGGGGACGGTACAAGAATTTCTCGAAAAACTCACCAACTTTTTTACTATGAAAAGTAGTAGCAAAACGTACGAAATCCCCAAAATTGAAATAAATTGTGAAATAAACATTTCCATGTGAAATGCAAGTTGACCATCCATGTTTCGGCAGTAGGCTCCAGCCTCTAATTGACAGCGAAGACTGTAGTTCATGGAACATAAGTGATTGCTATTGTGAGGTCATCAGGAACCATATTCATGGCAACTACAACGGGGTGAACTGGGATAGAAATAAGCACAGACTGACTAGATATTAGAGAGAAGATTAGTACTAGATAGCATTCTCATCAGACCGCTGATACAAAGGAATAGGGTGCAGCACAAGAACAGCACCAGATCTAAAGTATGAGGTGTATAGGCGAGACAGATAAGCTATGAATGTAGGCAGGGGAGAATTGCATAAAGGAAGCTGAAGAAGCCCTACCAAAAGTTCCTTGATTTTTAGTAATAAGGCTAAAAAAAGAAGAGGTAATGTCAGAAAAAATGTTTTTAGACCCGTTACTAATATTCACAATACTTAAAGGGTTGTTCCCACCATAGAGGATGATTTCATATTGCTAGCACATGCCATCAAAGTCTGATAGGTGCAGGTCCTATCTCTCGTACCCGAACATTTGCTATTTTAATTGGATTTAATATAAGGCTATGTTCACACGGCTTATTTCGGGGCGTATTTGCATACATAATTACGTCCGCAAATATGTCCCGAAATACGTTTCAAATAATGAACAATTAGATTAGCATTGATTCCAATGTAAAATACGCCTCGTCGTTCATACAAGGCGTATTTCCGCAACGTATTTTCGCCATGTAAATTTGATTGTAAAAATTTAGTCCCGTCACTTATTGAGGCGTATTTCGCGACGTAAATCCCCATAGTAAAGAATGGGGAATGTATTTACAACCCAAATACGTGCCACACTTTGTGACACGTATTTGAAGCGTATTTCGGGACGTATTTTGCGGACGCAATTACGTCCGCAAATACGCCCCGAAATAAGCCGTGTAAACATAGCCTAAGAGATCAATAAGCATTTAATATGTTCACACACTGGTGGCATATCCTAATAGGACATCAGTGTGAGATGGGAGCACCCCCCCTTACAACTGTACTCTGGTATTTAGGATAGGTTTGTTAATAAGGATAGAGTACGGCACCTAAATGTAAGGGTGGTTTGGGGGTCCCAGACCTAATAAAATACTTCTAGGCCACTCAACTACGTAGGATTCTTGGGTGGTCCGCTCTATTCGCATACACAGCATGGGTAGAAATAGAAACGTTATAGATGGCTCCTATTCATCCCAACTCGCTGTTATTGAGCACCTCGGATATACCAATTGATAAACCACTATTGGGCCCTATGACCCTTTTGCGAAATGTCTGGAGATTGTGCTATAAGCGGTTTCTTTTGTGTTCTGATGTTTCCCCCATAACTTCTTTTCTTTTTCATCCACTCCTCCCGGATACTGTGTCAGTTATAAATTTTGGTTTGATCGGCGCCTTTTTCGGTTCACAGACATCGTAGATCCCCGGACTAGGAAAGTATTGTCTTTTGAAAGCATTAAGTCTTCCTTCGGTCTACCCGATTCTACTTACTACTCCTACATGCAAACCAGCCATTTTCTTCATCAGGGGTTGGGAACAGATAGGGTTTCTATCCCTACCCGGTTCGAATGTCTTTGTAGGACTGGTACGACTACCAAAGGTCTTATATCTACTATTTACCAGATCCTGATTGACCCTGACAATTTCCCCAAACATAAATATATGGAGAAGTGGGATAGGTTCCTGGGTCCGCCCCTCTCCTCATTGGAACGGAGGTCTGTCTCGAAGGGGGCATCTAAAATATCTATATGCACGTTATATAAAAAAAAATCAATATACAATCTTATTTTTCTGATATCACACTCCTTCCCCGATACATAAATTCAATCAGCCAGTATCGGACCATTGTTGGAAGTGTAGGTTGGGTGGTGCCCATCTTTTTCATGCCTTTTGGGAGTGTGAGCAGATCCAGCCTTTTTGGAGGACGGTTCAAAGTCTACTGGGTGATGTGGTCAATGTCCGTTTGCAACTAGAGCCCAAGATATTTTTGCTTAACCTTATACCACAGACTCTGGGTAAGAACAGGAAGCAACTGGTCTTGCATTTTCTTACGGCGACTACATGCCCAATTTCAAGAAATTGGAGGTTTGCTCTCTCTCCCTCCAGACTTAATCTTTGTCACAGAATACAGGATGTGCGTAGAATGGAATATTTGACGGCCTTTTTCCACGACCAGATAGATCGGTTCAGAGCCATATGGGACCTGTGGGACTTACACTCATTCGCTAATGGATTGGCGTGATTCTCTGTTTAAATATACTTAGTTGAAGCAATGGTCCGCCTTTTCCCCCCCCTTGTCTGTTTCCTACTGTCTTGTTTGTCTACGTCTGTTGATTGTGTCTTTTAGGTGATCTTTAGATATAATTCGACTATTTGTTCATGCGCACATATGGTCTGCCTAATGAGTAAGCTCTCGGGTAATGGTTCTTCGCGTGGGGTGGCTTCGGTGCTCACGCTGCACGTTAGTGTGGTGGTGGCTGTTGGGGTCCCCTAAACGAGATATCAGCGCAGGAAGTTGAAATCTGACATTTGTGGGAGATGTTCTTCTCAACGGGATGGTTCTAAATGTAACTGAATGTATCACATCTTTCTGATTATCATATGGAAGGAATATTTACTTCTAAAACTCTTGTTCATACTGTACAATTTACTAATTTTGTATGTTTGCCTTATTTCTAAGATAATACTTGTGCGCTTTTCTTTGTATTTTGAAAAGTCTTTCAATAAAAAATAGTTAAACAAAATAAGGATTGAGTACATCCTTTGACGTGACAAGTAGCCACAAATAATTGTTACAATAATGCATTTGTGGAAGCATGATGTGCATAGAGCCACATTATTGGCTGCATAGGGTGCACTTTCGCAGCATTTCTGCCATTTAACAGAGTGGAAAAAGAAGAAAAGACAGGCCGTGTGCTTCCTAGTGTAGTACGGTTTGGAGAAGGATACCTCTAGTCTAGCATATATAGATTATCTCCTCACCTTGTGGGGTTGTGCTTCTGCAGGTACAACACTCCATGAGCTTTTCTGGGTCACCGGTAACAAGTGAAACAAGGTTGCAGTAGATCTTTGCGCCCAGAACGCCACAATCGACATGTAGTGAAAACAAAATATTCAGAAATTAGTTCTGGAGTAAAAACCAGAACTCGTGCCTGAGGCCAACCAGATAGGCACAAGCTAATAAAAATTGTTTATTAGACCTATGCGTTTCATCTCAGACTTTTTTACTCCAGAACTAAATTATTTCTGAATATTTAACTGAGAAAAAGCAATAAATTGAGGTCTTTCGGCAGATAGAATACATACAGTGCACCCATATGGCATACTAGGGGTGTCCAACACCTATTCTACAGAGTATCCTAAAGTCTTGTTCATATTTAAAAAAAAAACAAAAAAAAACTACATTTCTCAATATCATATAGCTACCGTACCAGTCAACTTGCATGGAGAGCTGTTTTAGGAGCCTGAAGTGCTAAAGAAACTCACAGCGCCGTCCAGGTTAGGTTACTGGCCCCAGATCAACTGTTTGGGTGTTAACTCTATCGGAGGAACCCATCAACCATCTAGAAATATGCATGATCTAATTTCAGAATTCATGGTTTCATTCACTGTACCATCTAATAATTAGTATGGAAATGGCATCAAGCAAATATCCTGAGTAAACAGACCGTAGACTGACCTTTCATTAAGAAATATTCTTGATTTAATTTCAGAAAAGATTTAATTTAGTTTATCATCTATAATAATCATCATGGACATGGCACGGTATCCTAAATAAACACCATATATCAACTATCTTTCTTATGCGTGATGGAAATATTCTTCTTATACGCACCTAGAAAATACAACACGGTAGAAGGGTGCTCATCAATCCTTCTAAACACACAGTTTAAAGGGGTGCTCATCTCACACTTTGGCATACTGATAGGATATGCCATCAGTGTGATAGGTGCTGAACCCACTTCTGGAACCCAAGTACCCATCTTGGGAATGGACAGGAAAAAAACAACCTCTCCATTCAGAATGGAGAGCATGTGCAAGTGTGACCTGACTGAACAGAAACTTTTGGAGGCCTGCTCCCAGATAGATTCAGGTCCCAGAAGTTGCGCCAGTGTGCGAGATGGCAACATTGCTTAACATAAGATAGCATGTTTTCTTGCTTTCTGACTGATCTAAAATAAATGACTGTTACATAAACTATTCTTGTTTAAACCAAATCAAAAAGCAGTTGTCAAAAAAAAAAAAAAAAAATGGTGCAAGTTTAAATATAAACTTTTTTCGATAACAAGGACACAACACAAAACAGTTAGAAATATCCCAATAGGGCTTTGAGTATATAATTGTGGTGTGTCATTTAATAAAGATTATATTATTTTGGCTCACACCATTTTTGATTATGTGAATTCTAAAAGGTGTTGCAACGTTCGTTGCGATTAGTTGCTCTCATTTTTGGATGGAGGTATAAACTATTACTGCCCAGCTGGGGGGGGGGAATGGTATGAAATGGTTTAAAGTCAGATCATGGATGAGGTCAAGCATAAAGAATCTACTTTTCCTGCATGAAAAGGGGTGGGTGCATGCATTGACACGCCTAAATGTGGATGGGGCACTACTGCCAACATTTACCCAGCCTTCTGATACAGGGAACGTAGTCCTTTTTCTGCACAGAATTCTGTAGACCTACAGGCACACCTTTTGGCAACATGGATAAGATTTATTTTTTTGCACATTCTTTAAAACTGGGTGAACGGGTGGCAAACTAATCCTTGTTGGGCATCAGCTTTCAGTAGAGCCCACAAGGGTCTGGCCACATGCAGCTGCCCTAGTTTGCTGGTAGTGTAGTACCCAGCAAACTTACACATTGATTGGTGGATGGACCGTTTTGTATCCTAACCCATACTCTACTCCATCCTGGCTCAGCCAGCAATAAACAAGACTCTTCAGATGTGCTTCATTTCAATTGTAGCAATGTGCCTTACCTTAAAAGACATGTTGCAGTTGCTGCACACATTTGAGGTGTAGAACAGAAAGATAGGCAATATCAGTAAGATTTATGCTTCGACACTACCAAAAAAACTATTCACAAAAGCAACAAAACATCACTTGTAAAAGTTGTACAGAAAACTACAGAATGTTACCTTTACATACACTATATAAAATTAGTATAGACTTACCTGTGGACCAAGCTGTGAAGACTTTTTTGGTAATAGCATGTGGAAGATACAGGTTTTTTATGGAGATCTAGCCAGTGTAAAAAGTTGTCTTACAGACAATTGCTCTGAAGTCAGCTAGAACCATCCTCTATAGCTGAAAAGCAAACCCCTATAACAATGCGGTTTACAGAGAGGCGTCTGCATCAGGGGATGGGTCAAATGTCAAGTCGTCAAAGTTTTGTTGAAGAGGTTGTCCACCTGAAATAAATAGAAGCAGGTCCTAGGCCCACAGTAAAATGAAAAACTTACTCTCTTCCTCCTCCGGTGCCATCTTTGCAAACTGTCACATACTACTAATTTATATCACTGTTCAGAAGGTAACAGCTATGAACAGTGAAGTAGAGGCATGTGACGGATATAGTCAATCAGCTGCTGCACCAATGATGTCCCTGTTCGGAAGTTATGGCTTGTCAACAGAAGACCGGGGAGTCACAGAGCTGGAACTAGAGGAATAAAAGTTGTGTTTTTTTTTAATTTTACGGTGGTCCTAGGAGCAGTTGATATTTTTTATAGGAAGTAGAAAACCCCATATAAAGTTGTGTGGTACAAACAGGAATTACCAAAATAGTAGCACCAACTGCAGTACCTACCCCTATTCCAAAAGATGGAATTATTAAACCGTAACAAAATGACCTACTAGTTAGTTTTTCCCCCCACAAGTGACTCTCCTATAGAAGCCATTTTGGCCAACTCCTCACACCCATTGCTCATCTATGAGTCACACAGTACTTAGTCTTTCCTAAACTTTCTGTGCAGTGGTAAACTGCACCACTACCAACTCTTGAAAAGGTAACCACAACTTTCTAGCGTCAGATATTACTGTGGTAACAGACCAAATTCTCAAAAAATAAAAAAACATCCCTCCAAAGTTTTGACCCCAGCAAAGGGCAAAAACCCCCAATGGCCCGGGAAAAACCCCCTGAAAAACGTAAAAAACCCCGGATTCTAACCAAAACCCCGCGCTGACAGTATTTTTATTTTTTTTTTTAATGTTTTTATCTTTTCACCCCCAATTGAGTCAAAAAACACCATTTTTCTCTGGGCTTTGGCCCGGATTGTCATAAAACCTTTTGGGATCCCTTTTTTACCCCCAAATACAGAAAAGAATTTTTTTTTTTTTTTTTTTAAATAAAAAAACCCCAAAAACTGTTTTGAAGTCGGACCTCAAGAAAACCCGAATCGTGTGGACCTATAATTAAGCTTTATGGTATTACAGTTGAATTATGAGGATTTTTTTTAAAAAATCCAATCGAACTTGAAATCCTTGTTGTTAATGCCCCTTTAAATTTGTTACATGGTGTGGGTTGTTCTTCAGTCTTGTTTACTAAAATTTTTGGTTATGTTAATTTCCGTCAAATTCAGCTATGTAAGCTAATCTTATAATGATAAAGGGGTGAACTTTTTAGTCAAAATGTTGAGCAATTAGTAAGGGGTTTTATGTACGGATTACAGGGTTGCCCGGGGTGCTAATTGCAGGGACACCGCCAGTAACAACTGGAAAAATTAGTCAGCTTCTCCTGCTTTTAACCCCCGTAGCATGTTCACACGGAATTACGCCCTGTGACCGGGGCGGGGGGCGGGGGAAATGAGCAGGGGCCGGCACTTCGCCGGCCCCCTGATTGAATGCCAGCGGGGGCGTATCGCCGCTAAAATTCCATTCAATTACTCCCCCCCGCGGGGTTTTCCCCGGGCGGGGAGAGGAAAAGAAAAACCCTAGTCTCTAGAGAAAATTGATTTACCGTAATGAATGGGGCCCTTTTTGCCCCAATTTGGGGCACTTTGGCGCAATTCGGGCCAAATACGGCCCATTTTAAGCCGTTTAAAAAGCCTTAGTGTGAGGCAAAAGTGGGATCTAAACAACTACCCAAAAAAGGGCACAGTTTTCACTTCGTCACACCCCCGCATGAAAAGGTTCCATTTTCACAGTCCCATAAAAAAGGCATCTTTAAAAACCTTCTGCATTTGGGTATCAATTTAGAGGGGTTTAAAAAGACAATCCGCTTTTTAGGGCTCAAGTAACCCCCCCCCCCCCCCCCCCCCCCCCAAAAAAAAAAAATAAAGTTTCCCAAACAAACCCCCCTTTTGCCATTTTACAAACAAAAAATAAAGTCACAAATAATTGTGATAACCATGTCCATAAAACTCTGCTCTATTAAAACATAATATTTATCCCGTATAGTGAACACCAAAAAAGAAAAATTTCAAACTCCAAAATTACAGGTTTTAAAAGTGATCAAAAAGCGCTTATTCCAAAAGGTACCAATCAAACTCACTGCAGTTTTTGGAAAAATTTAAAAATTACATTTCTTAGAAGGCAGGGAGGAAAAAACGAACGAGACAAAGGCTTGGTCCTTAAGGCCTCGTTCACACGGCTTATTTGGGCACGGGTTGGCGCCCTACTCCGCCCAAATTTTCGCTTCAGTAAAGGCCCAACCGTCCCGTCATTACGGGAATCCATCTTAGAGAACAGTGGATTCCTCGCTCCCCCCCCCGGGCGAATCCCCGTGGGGGGAGAAAGTGACTGCAAAATTTTTTCGGCGCAGACCGCCGTAAACATCTTTTTGGGGGGCCGGGGACCGGCGCCCCCCCCCGCGCACCGGGCTCCGCCCCTTATTAAAGGGGCGGATTTGGAGTCAATACGGCTCACAAATCCGTCGGGAATAAGCCGTGTGAACACGGCCTAAGGGGTTAAAAGGCAACATATTAGGAGTTAGCAACATATTAGGAGTTAGCAAAACCATGAAAAAAAAAACACAACTTGATTGAATTTTTTTTTGACAGATTTATAATTTGTGGTGACAAAAAAGGTCACATTTGCCGATGACCTGCAGGCTAAATTAGGCTTTGTACAAAACAGACAGGGTTTTATACACAAACAACCCAAAAGTTTCCCTTCCCCAGCAGCTGCAACCAACCAAAAATATCTATTGAGCTTCTGTAGGCACCTCCATGTACTAATCCTAGTTTTGGAGAAGTTGTCTAGGTAGCACAGAAGGTGAAGCAATTCCTGGACTAAACACTGAAGCTCAGCAAATTAAAGGGGTTGCCCCACTTGAGACATTGATGAAATTTCTAGGATATACCATCAATGTCAGATCAGTGCTGGTCCCACACCAAGAACAAGACCAGAAACCTCTACGAAATGAGTTGAGTACAGCGGAGTGGCTGTTCTTGAAAATCTCCCATTCCTTTTAATGGGAGAGTCCTGACCACCTGCGTTGAGAACAAGCTCTGAAAACCTCTGTTCTGAAGATGGGTCCCACATCTATCAGATATTGATGGCCTACCCTGGCAATAGGTCATCACTATGAAGTGGGACAACCCTTTTAGGGTTTACACTCCGTGTTACAAGCGCTTTAAGGATCCGTCTTGGGGTCCGCTCTAAAATCTGTCCCCAAGACGGATCTAACAATTAGCAGTGAGAATATCACTGCTGTCTATGCCGAACACGCAGCGGCGTTCACATGAGGGATCACCGCTGCATGTTTCAAAAGTGCAGTGGCGATCCCTCATCTGAACGTTGCTGCGTGTTCGGCATAGACAGCAGTGATAATCCCTCTGCTAATTGTTAGACCCGTCTTGGGGACTGACAGAGCGGACCCCCAAGAAGGATCCTTAAAGTGCTTGTAACACGGAGTGTAAACTCCGTGTGAACAAGCCCTTAAGCTGAAATCAAACTGCTTATTAAAAGCAAGAAGTTTAAAAAGAAAGAAGCAAGAAGTTTTAAAAAGAAAGCATACAGTATACAGCCTATACCACAGCAAATCCTGTGGCACGTATGAGATTTGGTGCATTGACAATTTTTTCTTTGTTAGGTCACCTCGTGGCGATTCAGGTCTCCTTAACACCCCATTTTCTAGGCACTTTAAAACAGTTTAGTGAGGCATAAAAGGTTTAAGTCCTAACTCTAGCACAAGGTATGCATGCCTTTTCTGGCACCAAAACCAAAAATCTTGCTCCCAGTCTCTGAATTCACATCATGCACTTAAAGGAGTGTGTTGCAGTTTTCTACCCATCAACTGGACAAGAGCTTCACTGCGCATAGGACATGGCATATCTGATCAATGCACCACCCTTAAGGGATTTGACTGGTACTCCAGTAGTATCTCTCAGCAATGTTAGAGCTACATAACACAGGAAGACATTGCAAAGTTATATAGCAATTTTTATTTGAGTCATAGGCTGGTATTGTAAGAGAAGACTCCATACTGCTCAAGCAGCGTCAGGTGGTAACATTACAAATGAAATGTCTCCATTTTTTCTGTTTCCAGAAAACATCTTAACGGGTTACAATGGTCACTTGCCAGACTCTGATCAAGTTGTCTGTGTATCCAGCAAAGAGGGTCTGTAAAAGCAAATGAATAAAGTGAGGACCAAAACTTGATTTAAACAACGGACTATAAAAAGTCTAACATATACTAAGGAAAAAAAAAAAAAAAAAAAAAAAACACATTCACCTGTATCATTATATACCACTCCATTAACCAAGTCAAACTAGTCGTAAATATAACCTACAGCCTATACCACAGATTTAAATAAAAAGGTTGGCCTTGTAAAGCCCCCATAATGAAGACAACATGGTACATTATATTTGCTGAACATGAGGTTGTTACCTGTCCATCTGCTGACCAGGCCAGAGATGTACATTGTGGGGGCTCGGCTTTGCTGCTTGTACTGATCACCTCCTGCTTCAGTTCATCAACAATGATCTTGCCTTCCAGATCCTAAAAAAAAAGCATAAAATGTGTAAGCCAGAAATCTACAACAATGAAAACCAGTGGCATTCAGCTCGTACATTGCTCAGTAACAGCCTCTGATTTTCAGCAATGAGCATCAGTTGGCATAAGAACACATCACTGCAAGGACAACGCACGCTTTTATGAACACAGATTACTAAAACAAATGTTACCTGCAAAACATGCGCTGCATTACCCACCACAATGTAAGTGACAGTCCTAAGAGGGTGCAGGGATAGATACTACAAACAGGTCAAGCCCAGCAACATACCCAGATCTTTATGCTTGGCCCTGTGGCAGCACACAGCCAGTAGCGGTTGGGACTGAAGCAAAGAGCATTGATGACATCTCCGCTGTCCAGGGTGTACAAGTGTTTCCCCTCATTCAAATCCCACAACATGGCTTGTCCATCCTGAAAACCAAACACACATTAGTAATTGAGGTATACATTAGATTTATTCCTCTGGCATCTACAGGGCTAGCATATACGGCAGTGCTATACCAAGACTCACATTTTTCCCTGTCCCTAACTCCATCTGACTTGCACATACTGGGACAAATTTCTAAATATAAAAACTAATGTGTAAACTGATATTTTCCTTAAAGGGGTTTTGCCACGATGTAATGTTGACGTGGGATCCTCCAAAATGGGTAATCACTTTTCTAAATATATGTGATTACAAAAAGTGATGCCTCAGAGCTACAGCATTGCTCAGTCCCCCTTAGTTTCCTGACAGTTTACATTAGACACGACCAGGAGCTGATCTGGCCACGCTTGCGTTTCTGCACTTATCTGATGACAGGGAACATGAACAGCTTTGGAGGGACTGGGGAGAAAAGTGCAGTGTATAAGGCTGTCTGCTGTATAGAGAATCCACTGGTTGTAATGTAATTATTTGAGTGAACATTGCACATGCTCCCCGCTTCCTCGCTCTCTGCTCACCCCCCTCCCTTTCCCCCCATGACGCTGCATGCTGAGTTTAACTTCTCTCCAGAGCAGATAAGAGGTAAGGAACTCACTTCTTGGCAAAACCTCTTTAAACATCTACACAGCAGCATACAGGACAACCATCTACAAAAATGTAATACATACAGCCAGAAAAGATGCTGCAAAGTGAGGGTGCACTAAAAAGTTTATACCATGACATGATTAGTAGACCACATTGTCAATTTGGCAAAAAAAAAAAAAAAAGGTTATGTTTTCTCAAGTGCACGACAACACAATTCATAAATAAGACATGAGGCTGAGGTTGTGTGTTCTCAAAAAGGGCACCATGTAACGAAGAAAGGTGCCGCCAACATGTATGAATAAGTCTCCGTTCTCATCAACATGTTATGAGGTAGAGATAAGCAGTAATGTACTGTAGCTGATCTTCTAACCTGTGCAATTAAAAGCTGCTCTTACACATTCGATAATAGGTGGGAATCCAACAATGCATACACGGATTGTCTGTCTACCACTATCTGCTGCTGGAGGAAGACATGAATCACTTGTTCCATAGGAAACAAGTATTTTCAGCAAATGACTACTACTCCATGGTGTTTGTAGGGTAGAGAGCACTTAGCCATCAGGCAAACACTAGGACCAAATTGTTTATAAGCGGCTTTATTTACCATCAATCCATGATATTTGACAGGTATCATTTGTGTACAAACACTGGCAATGACCAAACCCACATCTATACACATTTTTAGCATCAATATAAAGCTCTGTACTAAAGGCCAATCCACTGAACATACATTAACCCCTTAACGACTTTGGGCGTTTTTGTACGTCCCCGGGCCGCTAAGGGGCTTTGCAGGGGGAACGCGCCGCGACCCCCCCCCCCCCCCCGCACAGCCGCCGGGTGTTAGCGGCTAATCGCCACTAACACCCGGCAGTAACAGCGCCGGCAGTGGCTCCGCCCACTGGCGCTGTTTAACCCAGACACCGCAGCAAAGATGGCCGCGGCGTCTGAATGAACGCCGATCGGTGCTGTGCACCGATCGTTACGGTCATCGGCACCTGCGCTGGTCCGACGACCGGACACGGTGGTGGGGAGCCCTGTGAAGGCTCCCGTCACTTACACTGGCCGGTTTGCCCCACTTCCGTCCGCAGACAGGAAGTGGGGAAACCTCCATCTTTGTACACCCTAATGCATTGCCTATGCAATGGTTGTATTAACAATCGTGCCCCCTAGTGGTCAAGCACCATAGGGGGACTAAATATTACAGTAAAAAAAAAAAATAATAAAGTTTTAAAGTACAAAAAAAAAAAAGTATTAGAAGTTCAAATCACCCCCCTTTCCCCATTTTACAAATAAAATCACTAAAATAAGTTACACATATTTGGTATCGCCGTGTCCGAAAAAGTCCGATCTAATATAACAATTTATCCCGTACGCTAAACACCGTAGAAGAAAAAAAATTCCAAACGCCAAAATTGCGTTTTTTTGGTCATTTTACGTCACTCAAAAAATGGAATAAAAATGATCAAAAAAGTTGCATGCATTCCAAACTGCTAGCGATAAAAAGTACACTTCAGCCCGCAAAAATGCGCCCTCACTGATGTCCGTAGGTGTTAGTACAAAAAAGTTATTGGTCGCACAAAATGGCGCCGTGGCGCAAATTTCAAAAATAGAAAATGTTTGGAATTTTTTTATGGTACCAAAACATAACGGAAACCCTACATGTTTGGTATTGCCGAATGCGTAACAACCTGTAGAATACAGATAACACATTATATTTACCGAAGATTGAACGCCGTAAAAGCAAAACCCTCGCAAACATGGCGAAAATACATTTTTTTTTTCACAATTTGTCCCACTTGGAATTTTTTGGCGGTTTCCCAGTATATTCTATAGTATAGTGAATAACACCATTAGAAAGTACATCTTGTCCCACAAAATAAAAGCCCTCATGTGTCTATGTAAGTGGAAAAATAAAAAAGTTATGGCTTTCAGAAGGCGAGGAGGGAAAAACGAACGTGTCACCAAAAAAAAGCCTGGTCCTTAAGGGGTTAAAAGCTTCTTTTAAACCACAGAACACTATACCACAGCTTCTCGACTTTTAGCTTAATACCACCTTAGAGGTCAAAACTGATGCCTGGGCCTCAACACTGGCAAAGTCCATGCCTTTGTTAAAAATAAATTTGAGCGCAGTTTATTAAGCATTGGTCTCCTAAACGCCGCAGAACATTGAAGCATGAACACAAGGAGTCAATTAAGTCCTTTGCATCCTTAGTTGGGATGGCAAATCAGACATTGATGGCATAGGATATGTGCCCCACATCTAACTCCAGAATGGGACCCTGAAACTCCCCGCTCAGAACGGAGAAGGAGCCGCCCCCATCTGCCATCGATAGCATATCCTATCGCTATGCCAATGTCGCCTGTGATGGGATTATGAAGTCATGTCTGTGAAACATGCCTTCCCAATAATTGGGGACACATCACAGTTTGAGGCTAAATATTCAAAATATAAAAGTGCTAACATTATTAAAGGGGTATTCCAACACAAGACTTTGATGGCACATTGAAAGGCATTTCGAATACAGGTGATCGGTGTGTTCGGCTTTATGCCATAGAACTAAACGTAGAGATGAGCACAAGCACGACCGGCTCTCCATTCTGAGTGGATAACTTTAGGTGCCCGTTCCAGAGATAGGAGATATGGTTTGCACACCCCTTTAATAAAGAGCAAGCATACTTGCTCTGCTTTTATCAAAAACACATAACAGAATAGAGCACGACACGTATGTGTGACCCCCTTTCCGTTCTGCTCAGAGAAGTGTAGGAGCCCATTCAAGTCAAGTGCGGGTCCCACACCTATCAGACATCTAGAGGATATCCCATCATTATACCATAAATGTCTGATATAGATCACTCCTTTAAGGTCTTCTAGTTCTCCTTACCTTGCCTCCAGATGCACACAGTGACCCATCAGGAGACACCGTGACTGTGTTCAGGTAGCCACTGTGGCCAATGTGGTTGGTCTTCAGTTTGCAGTTGGCCAAATTCCAAACCTGAAACGAAACATATCCAAAGTTAAAAAACAAAGCTATGGTCACAGACCAAGCTGAACCCAATGACTAATAATGTGCTAAAGCTAAGACGTGAATGCAATAGCTGCAGGCAGCCTCTAGAAATCATTCCGGACCGCTAATCTCTACATCTGGTCTTGGTTTTCACCATTCTTGGGTATAGATACCCCGGGAGACTCACCTTCACCATCTTGTCCCAGCCGCAGGATACAATGATTGGATTGCTGCTGTTAGGTGAGAAACGGACACAGGAAACCCACTCAGAATGAGATTCTTCCTGAAGAGAGAAATGCAGTGTAAGCACCAATACCACATAAAACCTGCTTAGATCCAGTATAGGGAAGCACCATGGTCCCATCATAATTGCAGGATTGTCATCCTATTTGATGCGTTTCCCATAGGAAACACTCAGAATAGTTCATCTAATCAGAAGGACCATGATTGGTTCCTGCTATGGCTCAATGAGGGGGTGCACTTTCTTACCTGCACTGTGTATTTGCACACTCCCAGAGTGTTCCACAGCTTGATGGTCTTGTCTCTGGAACCAGACACGATCTGACGGTTGTCTGCGGAGAAGGCCACACTGAGCACATCCTTGGTGTGACCCACAAACCTCCTGGTGGTGGTGCCACTGAAGAGAAGACAATCACATGAGCATCTATGCCAAAAACACCCCCCTCTCAGAATTTACTCCCATACTACAACTTACGTGGTAAGATCCCACAGCCTCAGGGTCCCGTCCCAAGATCCTGACAGGGCGAACTGTCCATCAGAGGAGATGACGACATCACTGACCAAGTGGGAGTGACCACGCAGGGCGCGCTGAGGGACACCATAGTTGGTCTCGTCACGGGTCAGCTTCCACATGATGACTGTCTTATCTACGATAGAAAGGTTAGTGTTACTATGACAATATTTGTAGTTGCTGATGAGCAGTAAAAAGTTGGAGGATTCAGGGAAAAAAATTTCCTACAGGTACGCCAGGAAATTGGTATGGTCAGCACTTTTTGTAATTGTGCATCCACAACACTAAGGTTTACAAAGTGCAACTGCCCCATTAAGACAAGTCGAGAAAATCCACAACAGCCCTCTTAACAGCAAAAACAGACATCCTGCAAATTAAAGGAAGTCACAAGTCAATCCCAATATGTGGTCCCGTAACCTGAAACCCAAATCTACTCTAGTCTTATAGTACAGTAAGAGGGCACAGTCATGTAGACGCTGTCAAAACTTCCATCATAGACAAAATACAAAGTGCTACTACTCAGCCGTGGGGGTGACAAATATGAAGGGACGGTGCACACAAGAGACCGGCAACGGCTTAAGAAGCAATCACATAGTATCAGGGGCACTGCACATAACAGCGGAAATGTGAGCAACTGCTTAAAGGGCAACTACATGGACAGAAGATCGATAAAAATATCCACCAGCAAGAAAGGTGACACAGCAAGCCTGCCGGATATGGAGGAGATATCCCCAAGTCTGCTGGATCGGGGAGCTGCTGGCTTACCTACACCCCTGTGTTTTCTATTAAATGTAACAAGCAGAGCACAGAGGACACAGCAACCACAATGCATAGAGCAGGTCAGTAAGTACACAACATATACAGACACTGCATACAATATATGAAACACTATATATACACTTACTGCATATATATATATATATATACACACACACACATACATATACACACACACACCTTCACTGTACATAACATACTGCATACACAATATATACACTGCATAACATGCATAATATATATACTAAACTGTATATACCCACACAGCACATATACTGCATACAGTATACACTATACAAGGCATACTGTTTACAGAATATATACACACTATACATAAACTGCATATACAGTATACAAAATATATATACACTTATTACATACACAGCATGTTTAATACACAGGACACATAAACCCCAATATATATACACCCACTCTACATATACTGCATACAGTATACATGATATACACACTGTACATATACCATATACATTATATACACACTATACATATACCATATACATTATATACACACTATACATATACCATATACATTATATACACACACTATACATAAACTACATACACAATATTCATACTACACGGAATTAAAAAACCCATTACATACACAGCATATATAAAACTACACTATACACCCAGTAGGTAACCTATATACAAGCCATACTACAGTGTACACTATACACCCAGTAGGTAACCTATATACAAGCCATACTACAGTGTACACTATATACCCAGTAGGTAACCTATATACAAGCCATACTACAGTGTACACTATATACCCAGTAGGTACCCTATATACAAGCCATACTACAGTGTACACTATATACCCAGTAGGTACCCTATATACAAACCATACTACAGTGTACACTATATACCCAGTAGGTACCCTATATACAAACCATACTACAGTGTACACTATATACCCAGTAGGAAACCCTATATACAAACCATACTGCAGTGTACACTATATACCCAGTAGGTACCCTATATACAAACCATACTACAGTGTACACTATATACCCAGTAGGTACCCTATATACAAACCATACTGCAGTGTACACTATATACCCAGTAGGTACCCTATATACAAACCATACTGCAGTGTACACTATATACCCAGTAGGTACCCTATATACAAACCATACTGCAGTGTACACTATAAACCCAGTAGGTACCCTATATAAAAACAATACTGCAGTGTACACTATATACCCAGTAGATACCCTATATACAAACCATACTGCAGTGTACACTACATACGCAGTAGGTACCCTATATACAAACCATACTGCAGTGTACACTACATACCCAGTAGGTACCCTATCTACAAACCCTACTGCAGTGTACACTACATACCCAGTAGGTACCCTATATACAAATCATACTGCAGTGTACACTACATACCCAGTAGGTACCCTATAGACAAACCATACTTCAGTGTACACTACATACCCTGTAGGTACCCTATATACAAACCATACTGCAGTGTACACTACATACCCTGTAGGTACCCTATATACAAACCATACTGCAGTGTACACTATATACCCAGTAGGTACCCTATATACAAACCATACTGCAGTGTACACTATATACCCAGTAGGTACCCTATATACAAACCATACTGCAGTGTACACTATATACCCAGTAGGTAACCTATATACAAACCATACTGCAGTGTACACTATATACCCAGTAGGTACCCTATATACAAACCATACTGCAGTGTACACTATATACCCAGTAGGTATCCTATATACACACAATATATGTAACCTACTACATACACAGCATGCATAATACACTATACATAACATATTGCAAATACTACACGCTACAAACAGCATGTATGACATATACACTGCATACATTATAAATAACATACTGCAGATACTACACAAACTGCATACATAACACATAAATTGTATAGAACACACCGCATACAGCACTCACAACTCTACACACCCCTACAGGCCTTCATACAAAACTAGCAGCCCCATACACTGACACGAGTCCGCACAGCACCGCGTACACCTCAGCCTGCGCTGTGCGCACAGTCCGGGCCCCCTCACAGCCGGCCACGCAGTTGTGCACTGCTCCCCTGACGGCCATATTTTAATAGTTTGCGTATACACATGTATCTCACCCCGGGAAGAGCTGAGGATCATGTCCGGGAACTGCGGGGTAGTAGCGATCTGGGTTACCCAGCCGTTGTGGCCCTTGAGGGTGCCACGAAGGGTCATCTGCTCAGTCATGATTAGAACAAGTTTGGGGACGCTCCACCGGAGGAGGATGGAGGGGGATTGAGTCCGTCGGGTCTAAAGACACCGGAAAAAGGCGGAAACCAAGGCAGCCGCGGCTTATATAGGCAACGTGAAGAACCGACGTCGTGACGTCAAAGCAGGAAATTCGTCAGGCGCTGGCGTCTTACGCAACGCTAGATGGGATTGTACGGAGAACTCGTGCGGTTACGTCATACGTAGGCTGTGTACGTTGTAGTTATACAGTCAGGCGACCCAATAGAATCAGAGTCTTGTACTGTGCAATGTGCCGGCGCTCCTACAGAATGGGCAGGGCGCGGGCTTTTTTTTTTTTTTTCAATAACTTTATTGCAACACGTTGCTGTAACATTTTGTTGATCTGACTTATGAAAGTTCCCTATAATTGTGCACCACCTAAGGGGGGCCACTTATTCCCACTTGGCCATCACTGCCAGGGCTCTTTATGGTTAAATAAATGAATTATTGCAAATGATGTCTAGATCTCCTATTTCTGTTTACAAAGTATATGTAATGTTTTTATTTTACACATAATTATAAGCAATATATTTAAAACATTTGATAACGTGAAGGAACAGAGGTTATATAGGAGGGATCAGGCTGTCACTGTACAATACATGCCGGTTGTGTCTACACTACATCCTTTTTACAGGCATCTGTCACCCATACAGACCAATTGTAGAATAAAAAACCTGCGTACCGCGTAGTAAACTTCTTTCATTTTTCAATTTGTGGCTATGTTATGGATTTTCTTTGCAACTAAAGACTGCAAAGGTATCAATATACCGGGGGCAGTATTCAATTGTCACTCATAGAGTCACACTGTAAAAATGTATATATTTAAATGGGGTATCCACTTTAGAAAAAAAAAAAATGCATCTATTCAACCAGTCTCGGTCGTGGCGGCGCGTTCTGATGACATCATGATGAGTGACATGTGACCCTGCAGCCCATCAGTGGCCGCGGTGGTCATGTGCTGCCCAAACAGAAAGAAACCATTGCGGCCTGTAGAAGTCTGCAGGGTCATGTGACCAGAGAAAAAGTGAGGTCACCGAAGAAGCAGGACCTGGAACGGGGCCGGCTGGAGAGATGAGTCTTATATTTTATTTTTTTTTCCTCCGACCCATTAAAATGTTTTTATATAAAACCGGACATTAATTAACCCCATTAATAGATATGTTACACAGGATGGAAGAACATGGTTTAATCTGCTATTCCTTCCCTTCTTTGCAATATCCAACATATATCAACCCAATTTAGACCCGAGGGACACTTTTTTGGTCGCTGTGGAGCTATTTTAGGCAATGTTCACACCACAATCATATAACAGAAACTACGATAGATCTGTCAAACAAAATCCCTGTTGACTTAGAATGGGGTATCTCCATAGTTGCCAACTTTTGAAAATGAAAAAGCAGGAGATTTTAGTGGGCGGCGCCCATCTTGTCGGTATGCCACGCCCCTTCAAAAAGGCCACACCCACTCCACCTAACTGCATAACGGCTTTTGGGAAAAAAGCCAGGTAGATGCCCTTATAGCCAGGTAGTAGCCCCCCATAACCAGGTAGTGCCCCTTGCAGGCCTAGTAAGCCCCCTTGTAGCCAAGTAGATGCCCCTCTGTAGCCAGGTAAGCCAAATTTGTAGCCAGGTAGGTGCCCCCCTTTGTTAGCCAGGTAGGTGCCCCCAATTTTAGCCAGGTAGGTGCCCCATTGGTTAGCCAGGTATGCCCCCATTGTTGCCAGTAGTGCCCCCATTGGTTGCCAGGTAGTGCCCCCATTGTTGCCAGGTAGATGTCCCCTCTGTTCAGTAGTGCCCCCATCTGTTTGCCAGGAAATGCCCCCATCTGTTTTGCCAGAAATGCCCCCCATCTTTGCCAGGTAGTGCCCCCATCTGTTTGCCAGGTAGATTTTCCCCAACTGTTTTTCCAGGTAGATGTCCCCTCTGTTGCCAGGTAGTGCCCCCCTCTTCAGCCAGGTATGCCCCATCTGTTAGCCAGGTAGTGCCCCCATCTGTTGCCGGGAGTTGCCCCCATGGTTGCCAGGTAGTGCCCCCGATTTTGCCAGGTATTGCCCTCTCTGTTAGCCAGGTAGAGCCCCTAAAGCTAATAAAAAAAAAAATAATAAAATCCACTTACCTTACCAGGCTCCTGCAGCGCGGCCAGCTCCTGCCCGATCTCCTCACGGCGCAGGGGGAAGTGAGGCAGCCGCGCTTCACTCCCCTGCAGCCGGCCCTCACTTCCCCCTGCAAACCGCGCGTCACTTTCCCCTGCGCCGCTGACCTGTATGTGCGCCGCACACACGCGCCATAAAACAGGGGAGGGGGCGGGGGGGCGA